>CM055897.1:25777674-25862674 GCA_029582155.1 Panopea generosa | reverse complement strand
CGATTTCCTTTTTTGACAATCTATTTTCATATGCGACACTTGATTTTCTCACTCGATACACAACATTTTTACTCGACAATAGATTTTTTTACTGGGCACTACATTTTTAATCTATATATGATTAACATTCTTACCCGACATTCAATTTCCTTATTTGACACTTTTTTTTATACGTAACACTAGATTCTCTCATTCGATACTTTACATACTTACTTGACTATAATGTTTTCTTACTGAGCACTAGATTTTCTAATCTATATATACTCAACATTCTAACCCGACATTCAATTTCCTTAATTGACACTATATTTTCAAAGGGACACTAGATTTTCTTAATCGATACATAATATCCTTACGCGACTATAGAGTTTTTTTTATTGAGCACTAGATTTTTTTATCTATATATGCTGAACATCCTAACCCTACATTCAATTTCCTTATTTGACACTTTATTTTCATAAGCGACACTAGATATTCTCACTCGATACTCAACACTAGATTTTTCTTGGACAATAGGTTTTCTAATCTATATATACTCAATATTTTAGTTGACTTGTGATTTTCTTACACCACACTTAATTTCAAATCTTAAATTTTAAAAAGTTGTGAATATCTGAAAAGTGTGTCCACCTACAATGTTAAAATGACGTCACGCCTGAAGTTGTCAAATTAGACTTAAATTATTCATCAAAAACACTCGTAAATTCCTTCAGCATGTTAACCTTTATTTTAAAAATGTTTTTTAATTTCTTCAATGTTCATTCTATAAAGAAAATTGATATAACTTTTAGAAAAAACTAAGGATTTGTATGTTGGCAAATTAACGATAAGAATTTTCGAAAGCGAAGCTAAATAGTGCGAAACAACTGCCTGGATTTAATCTCTTATATTTCCCTCAAAACACAATGAAAACTATATTTTTTTTAATCTTAACTGTTGAATGATATATTAAACTTGCAATTCTTAAAGGTCATAAAATAAAATGATTAATATTGTTTATTTGGAATCGAGATCTTTCTGAACGGTGCACGCGTAGAAGCAATGGCGACGAAATGTTGATTTTCGGAAATGGATACATTTTGGAGGAACTTTTATCAAACTAAACTGATTAAAACAACTTTAAAAGTGTCGGCGAATGAAAATATAATATACCAAATGGTTATTGTGAGGAATTCGTATTGGTATTTTATGATATCTTTCGTGAATTATGGTTTTGAAATGAACAATTTGACGCCGAAAAATATACATTGCTCGGAAATGAGTAAATTTTGGATAATATCTTTTCTAATAAAACTTATATTGATAACTTTGATAATATGACCGATTGAAAATGTTTTTTATCAAATAAGATTTGCCAGGTGTTCTTGTTTCTTTCTTGAGTAACTTTCGAGAATTTAGGTTTCAAAAAAGAACATATTGAGGATAAAACCGCACATTTTGTCAATGTTGATCGATTTTGAATGCGATTTTAAACATTTTATTCAACGAAATATTTCTACTAACCTTTAGTGCGTTTGGATCTAACGTGACACCGGCTTATATAACATCACAGCGATAAATAATCTTAACTAACTTCTCAGATATGATACCGTTTTATTATGAATTTATTTATAATTGCTATAGTTCAACATTTAATTAAATCAAACTGACTTTTGATGTGCTCAATATGAAGTATTGTTTTGATCACATGCATTCATGCAAATTATTATTCAGTTTTACATAGCTTCTTTACTTATGATCTAACTTATTTTATAGTGATTGCCTGCCTGTTAATGCGTTTTACCTTTACATTAAATAAGGATTTAACAATTTACTGTTTTGTCAAAATAACATTTCTCATTAAAATCTGATGTGATTTACTAATAAAATTTATTGGATACTTTCAATGTCATAGTTTTACCTGTGTTTCGTATTAACAACGTGTAATCATATCGATTCTATACAGCTTTGTTTTAAATATTTTGATATGGGTGTATTGTAACATCCGTTTTCATTTAGCACTGCTACATATGCGTAATCAAACCAAGGGCTTGTATAGATGATAGGAATATTGGACCTCCTAACTAAATGTTGATAAAACAGCACACGAAGGGTTATTTATCTAGCGAATAAATCATTCATAATTCACAGGCAACCGATTTATTGTATAAACTGTAAGTTGTATGTAATCTTAAATGTTTCAACTTGTTTCGATTACGCAAAATGGTCTTGAATTAAAGATTTTGAGGTTTGAAGGGAAAACTCTGGTAATTTGTCGTTATTTAGGCTGCAGTATACACATTTTGTAATCACAAGTACTTCAACAATTTAAAACACAAAATTCTGGTAAAGGTATTGTTTTGATGAGAATTCTTCAATGTAAGAATTTTGATTTGTGTTCCTGGGATGATTGGAAGTGAAGATAAATGAAAACGAGATATTGCGAGATTTTGCGTAAATACGCGAGCGTTAACAAAATCTCAATCAGTTGCCTTTCCTTCTCTATATAATTTCTTGATCAAACACATCAACTTGTAATATTGAATTTAAAGTATGATATTTTCGGGATACGCAATTTCGATGCATCGAAGTATCGCCATGATCTTATTATATAAATTCATACCAAACAAAATTATCCAACATGTGCTGTAAACGTAACACCTTACCATACCACTTACCAGGACTGCGTTCAGTTCAGTAAAACGTTTCAGTAAGAAAATGAATGTCAAGTAAGGATGTTAAGTATCAAGTACGAAACTTGAGTGTCGGTTAAGAAAGTGAAGTGTCGAGTAAGGATTCTGAGTATCTAGTGAGAAAATCCATTGTCGAACAAGACAGTTATCATTTTATAATCCTCTGAAAACAGGTACATGTACCCTATGATAACAAAACGCTTAACATATTTCTATCCATATTAAAAATCGAGTTTATATAGATAGCTTAAAAATATTTATCAATATACCACTTACTAGGCTGATGCAGATTTCAAATTAATGGAGTTAGGTCGCATATAGCAAGAGAATATTCTAGCTAATGTAAATAGTAGATAAAGAAGTAGGAACCAAAACGGAATGTAAAATGATTGGTTGATTGATTGATTATTTAGCGTCATTTTATGCTATCGAGTGTTAACACACGATCAGTTAACCTAACCACTGTTTCCTGGAATCCTGAAAGGTTAACCAGTACTTAAGCACACCAAATATCCGCAATTAATAGATAACTTTCCCACAGCGGTGATAGGTGAATGATAATGAGACATATTGCGTATCATCACGGAAAACTGTTGTTGGGCAGGGATTCGAACTCACGACCCCCGGATTGACAGTCAAACGTGCTACCGACTGAGCAAAGCGGGCCCGGCTCGGAATGTAGAAACCCATGCATAATGAATTCTGTAATCATATATATCATAACGCATATTTATGCTGCGCTATGTTGTTTTTTTTAAAAAAGGTAAAGTTAACGCCAAATCTAATAAATAAAGATTTAGATTTTAATATTTTTCATCGCATCACATAAATTCTAAATAATACAACATTTTTACTTATAAACAATATGAGAAATGGACGATTATGTAACTTAGTAAGCGGCTCTCACATCATACACCGAATTTATGAATGATAAGATATTAGAATATTTCTAATATCTGGCTACATACAGCAGTCATCTGTACGCAAACACACAACAGTGTATTGAAATCCGAGTATTGACAAATGGAAATGTCCAAACCAATCTAATCGTTAAGACAGACAGCCAGACAATCAGACAGGACGGGACGGGACGGACGGACGGATGGATGGACAGACAGATTTCATTAACATCTACTTAAGGAATACGTATAATTCTAGTAGGAGAATAATTAACAACAAAATTGTTATAAAATTAAAATGTCAGATATATTGTATTTAATATCGGCATACACTGTAAACATAAACTAAAAATGAATATGCATTCATTTGAATTTGCGTCATTCTTGTGCATGTCTAGACTATTGTGCATTGTCAGAGTTTCATAATAGTATGCATAGTACAAGCTGTCGTTCAATTTACAATAACACTTTATTTGATACCAAAAGTTTCCTCTTTATCGTATTCAATACCTGCATTACATATTTTTAAATATAAAGGTTCCTTTGTACTAAACCAAACAAGCAATATGCGGCAAAGCGCTCAAAATCATGAACGTTTTATCTTCAAATATCAAAAAGACGCCCATGCAATTGTTTGACACCTTTGTAATGTCTACACGTGTAACAAAATCGAAAGAAATTGAGCGTCTGCACTAAATATTGTGTAACCAAGTCCTAGGTGTTAAATCAATTATACAGGTGTTTTTAGGGAATTATGACGCTATCCATTGTATATAAATAGGTTTGACAAAATTATAAAGTATTGGTTAAAAATGTTAATGAATTAAAAATATCATTCTAAAACATGTATATATGTCTGCATTAGACTACTGATAGAAGAGTGGTAAAAATTGGGTGTATCTTTATTTTACCCGAAAATGGTTTTATGTTAGCGTGGAATAAGCATATGTCTTTAAATCGCACGAACTTTACAATGATACAATCAACGACTTGTAGATAGGTTTTGTTCAACAATATACTTCAGATCTAGAATCAATTATATATTAACATTATACAAAAATTCGAATAAGAATATTATCTAAATATGTTTTGCACAAGACATTTTCGAAGTTGTATAACGCAATCTTCTCACAGTTTAAACTTAAACAGGAAGGTATTCAAAATAATGACTTTAACGACACAAAAGTGTTTGCCAGATGTGTGACAGTGATGAAGTTGAAGATAACCAGAAATTGTAAGAACTAAGCACAATTATTTTTGAATCATTTGTAGAGCGACGTTCCGTGAAAAACAACTGATCAATCAAATTTATATGAGTATTGAAATGTCGAAAGTAAGTGCGAATACGTGTGGTGGTGCGCGAGCGTGTATGAATTTGCGAATGTGCATGTGTGTTTGTGAAATATGTGCATGTTAGTTATTCAACATGTTATGTGTTGATGTGTTTAGTTATTTACATGTTATTACAACATTGTAATTTGATGAAAAACTATGTATAGTGTATTTTTCAAAGAATTATACCGAGCAATATAGATATATAGCTTGATTTCTTCTCCAAACCTGCTAAGGATTGAAGCAATATGAGGGAAAGGGTAATGATGCAAAAAACATGAGACAATTTAGCACCATAAGGATTAGCATCAGAGAAGTCCATTTCCACACAAACAGTTTTAATCTTAAGATCGCTAGAATAAAGCATTTGCTTGACGTTTGAAATAGCAAATTTCCCCCGGGGTGAGAGAAGTCGTTCCTAACCCTTCCCATAAACTCCTTGAAATAGATACAACAAGTTTATAAGTCTAGTGTGTGTTTGAAATGATATGTCATTAATTCAATATATTAAATAAACTATTTACTAAACCTTTGGATCAATATAAAAGCTAAACATCAGGACTGCGTTGAGTAAGAATCATTAATTATTGTTCATTTTTCATCCATATGAACACAAACATGTCGTAAATAATACATGTAATTATATGTTTCTTTAATTAAAGTAGTTTTAAACATATATTAAATTATGGACGTACACTGGAGGAATCAAGAAATTGATAGTTCATTTTGTTCGTATTAAGATTTTGTCACGTTTGCATGTGTGCGTGCCTGCGTGCATGCATGCATGTCCAATTCACTCAGGAAAAGTGATCACGTTTATATAATTGTTTACTTTTCACAATATTCTATTCCATCCATGTAAAATGAGTTCTTGTCGAAAAACACAGCTGTAACCTGTTATGACAATTTGTTTCAAGGAATGCCAACAACAGATGAACTCTTTCATGTTGACTCACTTATTTCAGTATCATCTAAAACAGCTTATGAGACCATTTTCCTAATCCATAATGAACATGTTGAACAAAGTCTGTTAAATTTCTATTTAAATTCTGTATTATGCACGAATGAAGTTGATTGGTGCCCCGCCTCGAGGAAGGACCAATCAGTGTGCTTGATACATTTGAAACATAATCTACTTATTATTGCTGACTTTCCTTGGAACATGTTGTCATACCAGTTGTGTTAAGCCGATTTAATATTGTAATAACCCTTTAATGGAAGATTTGAAAGCCTTTAGGGTCATATGCAGGAACAGCTGGCTCAATATGTCAATTCGGCTTATTCTATCAAGTATTACCTCCTTCAGCGTTCTGTGTATGACGTAAAGGAATATTCGTTATAGTTTTTGCGCAGCGGGTGGCTGAAGACAGTAGAGGATATGTAGGCTGTGCTTGAAGTTAAAGTCCTTTGCTAAATGTGCGATTATCCTGCAGGTGTCACTTTTCTTGTGTAATATAGATACCAAATAGTTGTTTATCCTGCAGGAAGCACTTTAGGTACCAAATGTTTGCTTATCATGTCTTGTGTGATGAAGGTACAAAACGTGAGATTCGCATGGAGTGGGTGTCAATCTTGTGTATTTCAGTAATTAAACATGTGGTTTTCATACGATTGGCGCTTGTCTAGTGTATTTAAAGTACAATACACGTGATTATCATGTAGGTAGCGTTTGTCTAGTGTCATTTAGGTCGAAAACAGGGGTAATCATTCAGTTTACACTTGTCTTGTGTATTTTAAGTACCAAATATAACTTTTTATTTGGATAGTATACATTCTTAATTAAGATGAAGCATATTGTGTAGTTTACATGTATGATATATTATTCCATATATATTTATTTCTATTATAATTATTAAATCTTTAATATTTTTTTTTACTAAAGTTGATTACAATGTTGTTGTTTTTTCTATACTTTAATAATCTTATTAAAAGTTTACCATTAAAATGCATTCATGCTGCTTAAAGAGCGATAACAATGGCGATTACAATACTATGCGAAATGGTTGTGTGTAATTTTCCCCGACTTTGCGAAGTAGTGCCCCTGGAAAAATATTTATGTAATTTTCCATAGTTATGCCAGTTTCTATGAGTATGATAATATCATTCGATCAAGTCATTGTTCAGCTTTCGATCGTTGTATGTTTTACAAACATTTAGTAAATATCTGTGTTTCACTGCCAGTCACTGTTGGTGATATTTTCTCTTAATTCGGTCAATAATACGTCTATAAGTGCATGTTTTTTAAGAATAAAGAACACCCCCAATGAGCTATTTTGCCTGTTAAACCTATGTTTAAACAAATACACTTGTTTTCAAATTATTAATAACCTTTAAACAAACGTAATCAGTCGATCCAAAATAATATCAAATGCGTGATTTCCGCGTGTGGATCTCATGAAAGCCTGCGGCAACTCCACACGTGTGGACTATCGAGAGTGCGTGTGAATCTAGCATGACACCTGTGTATGTATCTTCGTCACTAGTATATGTAATCTTATCAAATAAAGCGCACAAGTTCCTTCAATACCATGAGTTGTATTGAAGGAACATGTGCGCTTTTATTATTTTTAATATTATTATTCAGGCTGCGGTTCAAAATTTCTTGTTAGGGAATCGCCAACTACCAAACAGCTGCCAGTTGGGGATCAAGATTTTATATTAATATACACCCGTTTTCTATTGATTGTGTTTTTAAACATATAAACACAAGTGAATATATAAAATAAATAGTGAATATAATAACGAATCCGAATCTCCAACTGGCAACTGGTCGGTAGCTGGTTATTCGAATCCCCAACTACTAACTGCCAACTACCTACTACCTTATTACTCATGTGTTCGTGTCTTTTTTTTTTTATTACCACATCTGTCACATTTTGCGTCAAGTGTTAAAGACTTGGCGAAAGTACCTTAAGATGACTACATCCGTATCTTAAACAAGCATGGAGAACATATAAAATTCGGCTACCAGATTATATGACGGTACCATTTTTGGTTTAAAATACATGTCTATTATATGAGTTTTAAAAAAATACAATCTCTTACCTAAGAATGTACTAGGGGAGTATATTCCAGCAATATGCGAACGATGGAATAAACGAATTTGCAAATAGTTTTGGTAAACTTAAAACGAAATCCCCGTTACAAACAAAGCCAGCACTTAAATACTGTTTGGCGACCTTCGCATCGTCATTCTGTCTCTCTTCTATGATGAAACAATTTTTACTACATGTAAGCTTGTATAACGGATCAAATTGAAATCAAAATGAAATCATTTAACTCATTTGATACTTAACAAAATGTGTTGCACTTTTAAGCGGAAAAGTAATTTTAGTCTTACCTAGACGTGTACGTTAAAAATCCCTTTTCTCGGTTGGATTATACTTTGTAAGGGGACAGTGACATACCTTTAACTTAAGTGCCCAAATTTATTTCAGATAAGGACATATACGTAAAACAGAATGGGAGGTGTTTACGGAAGTCCAGAAAAGGAAAATGATTTCAGGCAACGTATCATCGATGAGTGGTCTGTAAGTTATACGGTTTAACTTGCGTGATTAAAGCAAACACAATTTAAGCGTTTCCATAACACGAACTTATATAAGTAACTCTGATTTATTCCATAGAATTATAACTAGTTTAAACATATTTTATTGCCAATATATTTACAAATATACATATTACAAGCATACAAGAAACATTGCAATAAATAGGCAAAAGGGTCTGATTATTTCAATGTTTCTTGTATGCGTGTAATATGTATATTTGTAAATATAGATTTATACCTGTCTGGCGATTGACATATCTTAATAGTTTCATAAAATCTGTTTGTATTGCTTTATCAAGCCTCATTTTGAGGAGCTGCAGTTTTACTATTGAACTAATAAACTGGAGTTTATCATGTCAACATTATAACCATAATGACATATCATCTGTAACAAAGTCAGACAATTCCCTGTCTTCCGCCTTGTCATGTTTGATATGTGTTACTAATGTATATATAAATCTAAAAATCTATTCGCATCACGTTAGCAGATGTGCTGGTGTTTTATCTGTGTTTACACTGATTCGGACAACTAGCAAAGAATCACAGTGGCATTTGCACATTTATATGCATATTACAAAATGTATATACATTTATTTTTTAATTTTTCATTCGTACTAAGAACCATCTTGAGATACTAGAACAAGTATCACAAGCTACTAAGGCAGCCGTAACTGTTCAACATAGACAGATCAAACAACTACAGGAACAGAAACAACGGCGTAAGCAAGGAGATTATACAAATGGTAAATGTAATGTTATTGAAATAGATCTGAACCAAATTAAGTCATACATGTATTACCATTTTGTTTTATTCATCAATATAAAATCAACAAAATAAAAATGTACTAGTCATTAGTAAGAAAGTAGCATATGCAATTGAAACCATTATACAATACGCTAACTTATTTTATAGCAAGAGATGGTATAGACAACCCACGCAATGTATAATGTAAAATATGAAACACATCTATGTTGATTACATATTTGAATCAACAAGTCTTTGTCTTTGAATTATTTCTTAATAGGTTAGAAAATGCTGATTTCGAAAATAATAATTAAACAAAACTGACAGTTATGTCTAATATTATCTCATGTATACAGCAAAGTTGCTTAGTTCAAAGACAACAATACTATAGGGAAAATACGTCATGGTCACACAATTCTTGTCACACGCTTGATGGTGATTGTGTATGCAAAGTTCAAATTCAATCGCCTGAGCTAAAGAAAAATATTCATTACGCACATGCTTGTGTAAAGTCCGAATCAATCATCTTAACGATTGTAGCAGTAGTAGCTCCACAACATTGGCAATATGGTAAATACAGCAATTTTACTAGATTCAAATGCGATAACTTTATGTGCTTTTAAGTCAGTATTACAAAACTTATATCAAACACAATTGATGTTAATTATGTACGGAAGATTAAAATAAATGACCTAAAAACTAGAGAACTTGTTGGCTCCACAAGAAAGTTAATTGCAAAACCGACTCTTATTATAATTCGGATAGCAAAATTGTCAAACAATTTCGTTCCTCAACTTGCTGATCGTTTGGCTAACTGACACAGTTACTCTTACTTCATTTTCGAGGGTATAATAATTATTTTACTGTATTTATTACTCGTATGTGATATGAAGATAAACAATTTATATTTTCATGTCCGTTTTATATACTTCCTTACTAACTTACTTACTTGCTTGTTAGCTTGCTTACTTATTTACTCGCTTACTAAGGTACGTACTTACTTGCTTACCTATGTACTTACTTACTTACTCACTCACTCAATAACTCACTCACTCACTCACTCACTCACTCACTCACTCACTCACTCATTCACTTACTTACTTACTTCACGTTCTCGCTCGCTCGCTCGCTTACTGACTTACGAACAGGCGGGCGAGGATTCGAACTAACGATCCATGAAATGATAGTTAGACGCGCTACCGACTGAGTTAACTGGTCCCGGCAATTCTTTATGTTTATATGTCTTTCCTGTCACAAATAAATAATTCAAATATTTGCTCTTTCAATACTTACTATATTAAAGCATTTGTCTCACACTATAATACTTTTTATACGATGGTCCACGACATCTTTTGATTACAATAATTACCAACAGGTTTTTGAGATAAAAATATGTTACTATGAGAATGATATTACTGAAATCCTATGGAGATCAAATTTCATATGTTTTTATTTATTATCGAGTTCCCCACCCATATTGCTCCAATCCGTTGCATGTTTCTTGAAGACAGCTTTATTTAGCTTGATATAATATTTTGAGAAAATGCTTTATGATATATTACATCAACATCTCTATCCCGCTAAATCTTACGTAGATTAATGATATACCAATTCATCTAGAAACAATGCTTGTGCAGCGCCATTATTAAATAAACTAATATTGTGAATTTTTTAACTTCTGTTTGATATCAGATAACGTATTGGTGTATAATAAATAGCTACCAATTCTTAAACATACTATGATATAAAGCTAACTATTGGTATTGAACATATGTACACGATTGACTGAAATTCAAACGAATACATACAACTATTAAAACACACAATTACAGTGTCTTATATCTGTGTGCTTATAAATAGCTTTATAGCGACTGTGTTGTTAATAATTATCTTACTAGAATAGAACTTATGCCAACGTTAAACATAAATGAAATATGTTTATCAAATTTTATACATAATGATCGGTGACTTTGTGATATGTTTGTAGAAACTTTGGTTGTTGTATAATAAAGGCACAATTATCTTGATATTCCACACCTTATGACTCCATTATATAAGCATTATGATTATGAGGATCGAACCCATGACCCTCCGACCTTGGAACGATGTTCTGCCACTGGACCACGCGGTCCCTTATAAAACATACAACATGGGTGTAACACCATAACACTCAATGCATCTTTTGCAGTATCTACAGTTAAAATAATACAATAAGAAAATTGTTTTACATGTGATATTTATATTTATGTGCATACTTTCCTAACGTTCAATCCTCGACGTTTACAATTATAAGTAATTCTAGTCATGTATACATTTTGTCGATCTATGAAACAACTCCATTCTGGCAGACGTTCATCGCAACACATCTTTTTGGCAGCGCTTTATATCGTACGTGCTGTAAAATATTAAAGAATAAAACGCACTTGCTAAATGTTTCGTTAATAAAAACATATGGTATCATGTTAAAACGATCATAGAAAATAAAAAACCTACCTAAATAGACGCCACCGTCGATCAGCGATAAACGACAAAAATACAATAAACTGATACAAATTCAGCTGTGCATATCAAATTGAAATGCACAAAATACTAACCCAATACAATGCCAAACAACGGCAAATGATATTTTGTCAAGCAATGTTGTCGATTATACTATTAATTTAAATATATTTATTCATTAAAATTTGCAATACATACAAATAAGTTTAAGTATAAATATGGACTAAAACGGGAAATAAAATCTTATAAAAGTTCTATTCCATGACATATATTAATTTGGCAGATCATTAACAATTTTATATACGCTCTAAACATTATGAATATAACCTAGTTCAAAATACACATACTAAAATTATCTTATTATACTGTTATGAATATTTGTTCTAATATATTTAAGAAACGTAGAGATGAAGCGAATAATTATAAACAGAAAAGAGATTAAAGTAATGTATATATAAAATGCATTCGAAGGCAGGCATGCCATTGTTACCTTGTATTTTTATAAAATAATTTTGGTACTTTCGTTTCGTAACTATCAAGTTAGTGTTTAAAGTATACATAGAAGAGGCTTGTCTTGTTTCCAGTGGGAGAGTGTTCCATTCACAGACGATGGAAAGAATGACGTAATTTGAGGACAGAGTTGTTCTTCAAGTAGGGATCTGAACTTGTACGTGGACTTTGCATTTGTAAAAGGAGGATCCAATGAACATACATTGGGAGATATCAAAACGCAACAACGGGTCTGTAGGGCTTAATTAGAGAAACTTATGAATGGGGTATCAAACTAAGCATTGACTTATCAAAAATGCATGCGAAGAAACAAAACGATGATTTCACTATCCGTTATTATGTAATCACTGTTTATGCCATACCAGTTAGCTTTAATGTCAGTACCGGGTATGTCCCCCATTTCGCCTGATCACTCCCTGAAGCCGAGAACGCATTGAACGACACAGAAACTCGACGTGGAATGCGTCACCACACAAAAATCAATACATTCGTTAAATCCTGGGCGTCCTAACTCATCCCAGAAAATTAATGCTCTTTATGATTATAGATAGGTACTAAAGCCGGCCTCGACAACAAGGGAATGTTGTTATTGTCACTCTGGTTCGATAACTGGTCCCGGCAATTTTTGAACATGTCTGCTATGTTGTAAGATGTAATAGGTGCAATACATTTGTCCATGGGACGACTTCCTTTAGTGAAAAAATATATTTTTGCCGTATATCAGGTAAAAAACGTTTAAATGCTCCTTGTTTCCAAGGATTTAAAATAAAGAGAAGGAAAGGCAACCATTTTAGAAGTTCTGAACGTGTTTTCAGCCAAAATCTTGTGAAAGCTAGTTTTCAAATATCTTAATAGCCATTTATCGCATGAGTACAAATTAAATTGTTACTTTGCACTATGAAATTCTCTAAAACGAGATCATTTCAACCCAATCACAACAAATTCACTGGACAAGTTACAATAAAGACTTCATACTTACATGTATGACTGTTAGAACGCTACCAACGGCTGTCGTCGAGTAAATATGCACTAATGTTTGTTATCGACAATAAGTAAACCGTTTTTGTTTTTAAATCGGGGTTTCATTACCATTTAACAGTATCGAAGGAGTTACTTCCCTTGGGTGCGAAATCGATGTGCATGAACATCTATAGACTTCCTATTCAAATATTTTATTAAAATCACTAAATATATGTGAATAAAAAATTACAAACAATGAACAAGGGCGATCATAAGCGTGTTCGTAAATTTCTAATAGGTCTCATTTTCAAATATGCTAGCAATAAAATTAAGTTAACATAATTTAGTCTGAATCCTGTAATTATTATATTCTGTTTTAAGAAATTGATATTCATATTAAGCATGGCCGTAATATAATGGACAAAGCTTCTCAGAAACAATAGCACTCAGCACTGATTCTACATGTACTAGGGAAGCGGACCCGAGATCGATTCATAACAGCTTTGAACTTTGTTCGCAATCGACATAGAATAAATTAAAAGGAACTATATCTAAGCATATTTAATCGAGAACTATCATTTATTTTTTGAAAGAAAGCCTATTTTATTTTAAAAGAAAAAAAAAATGTTTACTTATTTATTTTTGATAAAATTCATTTTTCTAAATGAATTGTTTTTAATTTTTCATGCCTTTAAGTATTAAGTAGAACATTTTGTTTTCTAAATAGTCAAATGTTGATGGTTATAATCATAATAATACAGTTGATGATATTACACCATATATTTGTAATTATATATAACTGTATCAATACATTGTATATGAATAATCTACATTCATTGATTTGTCTTTTTTCGTCTTACTACTGCTGTCAAATAAGAAGATTGGGATGAAGAACCAGAGTCAGGTGCAACATCAGTGACTGTTTCACCTGCCTCGGAGTATGAAATATCGTTCCCTGGTCAATACTTAGAGGAAGCGATTTCAGCTAACGAGGTAACACATTACAACTATATAAAAACAGCTTGTTACAAAGTTGCTTACGTTTATGTAGTCTTTGACTCTTTGACTCTTTATGCATTAGCCATCAAGCTGTTTACATTTTGAAGCAGAGCAAAATAAGAAAGCTAATGGTATTTGAAATGAACTTGATCATATTCATGACAAACATAAATCGTTTATTCAGTCATGAATAAATAATGACTACTTCTGGATTATATTTTATAGAATATCATTTCTGCGTATATTTTTTCAGGAATGCATTTCAAAGCAAGCAGACAGCATGGTTAGTGCTGTAAGGCAAATTAAACAAAGATTTGAACACTATACAATGGAGACAACGTCACAAAGTGCCACATATGATAAAAAGCATTCAAGGAAAGAAAAGGAAAAGGAATTGGAGGAAAAATGCAAGCAAATAAACTCCAAACATGAATTAGTACAGGCCGAACTTAACGTAAGCAATAACTATCTGAAGATAGCCGCGAAACGTGCAAATCTGCTCCTCAAGGATATTGACAAAGAAAAAATAAAAAACAAAAAACACCTTGAAACAATTCAATTACAAAAAGAAGAACAGGCCAAAAAAGGTAATTTCATACATCTACATACGTTTACGTTATATAAACTATATGATACTATAATATTGCTTTGTTATTATTTGACTTACTGTAAAATTGCAGTGAAATACTGACACTTATAAGGTGGTAACATAAACATATTGTTATATCTACCATACGTATACGAAATACTTATATAAAATATCATTTATTAATTGTATTAGTCATACTCAAGAATCAGATTTGAACGCACACCTTCTTATCGTATCGGAAACAATATATCAAACAACGTTTATTCAATTATATATACATGTGATGTTACTCAGTTACCATCATGTATATCTGTGTTTTCATCGTAAGTATTTCAAATTGTCAACTAGGACATGACATTTACATTGATTTATATATGATAAATGTTAAATTCACCTTCATGGTTTTTAGAGAAGATTAAATTGTTCTTATGTGTTGTCCTTTCAAATATGAAATTTAAACAGGAGAATAATTTGGCCATATGTTACAAAAGAAATAAATAAATTCTTTAATTCATATTACAAATGTCTTCAACCTTTTTCTATTGGTATTTTGTCTGTGTACATGATAAACAAATATAGAGACAAGATAAAAAAATGTATAAAATATAAAGTCTTTAGACATTGTATGACAATACAATTGCAATGAGGACACATTTATCCTGGTTGTACAATTCTATACAAGAGTATACTTCTTTATTTATATGTATTAATAGTGAAGTAGTTGGCAACCACCAGATGACAAGTTTTATTTGATTATATTGGGAATATATACATTTCTAACATGTCATTATGCTGTGTTTTTTTTACAAGAAATAATTTAATACTTTTGTTGTTTTTCTGTAATTCAATATAATATATTATTCTATTTAATTGATATTCGATCGAATTCCTGTTTTATTTTTATTAACAATGTGACCTTGCATATATAATTATTTTGTGTTAGTTATGTTCAGCAAATTACATTAACCTGAGGAATAACTTTCATTTGCACCTGCATAACATGTGAATACGGAGAAAAAACAAACGAGGTTAATCCATCGGTCAGGTCTTTATATATGAATGTCATATCTAACTATAGACACAAAACAAGTGACAAGTTGTTCAAACTTACTATAAAAGCTAATGCTAATATACCAGCCATATGATGAACATATGTACGGTTTTAAAATCTATTTTCAAAGACCAAACAGCATATATGGCATTATAATTTTAAAATCTAGGCGTTTTGAGTGAAATTATCATTAAAAACATTTGTAATAAATCTCATTGTTTGAACAAATTGTCCTGTTGGAATGTCAAATTCTATGATTTTATTTTGACTGAAATATGATAAAATGCTTAGATAAGAAATAGCAAATACACAGATACATGTTTAATATATCTAGTTACACAATACCAGTGCGTAAAGGCTCACATGGGAGTAGATTAACTGCATAGTATGTTTCACATAGTAAATAAAACGCATACAATCTCGTGATTGCAAATACTTGATTTCATTCGATAAAATAGATGTCACTGAATTAAACCAATATTCAATCGTATTATAAAATTTGCGGTCTCTAAACCTTAAAACAATATAATTAGTATTTGGTTGTTACAAAATATCATAAAATGTATACAAAATACGTTTCGATATTGCAACGATAGCATAATTTATGTTTTATTCTGTGTGAATCAGTGTATATCATCGTACAACATGTTTTTATTATTATCTGAATATCATATATAATAATTATGCAGGATTTTTTTCATTAATGTTACACGTACATAAACATGTTACATGTAACAGAACGAAATTAAATCCTAACAATAAATACAAGAGGTATAAACCTACGACACACATTTTACGTCAAGGGACATATCGTCATCATGATAAACGTTCAAACTTACCATATTAACTGCAAACATGATATAATCAAAATAAAGTAATGATTTATTATTAAAGATTAAACTGATGGTTTTTTAATAGCTCTGCTATTATTACAAATAATAACAGAATAGTAAATAAGTTTACTTATCAATTCTACACAACGTCTGCTGAATAATCAGAATCCAAGCGTTTAGTTCCATTAAATGTTGATTCTTTCACAAATAATAAAGAATATAAGTCTTCATGCTGATTACAAGTAATGTGTATAAAATTCAAACGATGCACGTCACATCATGATGACATTGATTATTTGTACAAATGAAACGGTGGTCGAACTATTATTTAAATTAGATAGTCATAATTAGTATTATGGTCTATTTTATTTAGAAATCACTACCCACATTTATAGATATACTCGTTAGTGATTTGCTTTTCGAATATGCAATGTTATTCACAGACAAACAGGCAGAAGATATTGCTGAAGAATACAAACACTTAAAGATTGCAGAATCGTCACTAAGAGAAAAGATGTCTCATATGGAAGAGATAAATAACGAACAGAAAAAGGAAATACAGAAAAAGATGGAAAACTGCATTATTGAACATGAGAGGCAAATTAAACGCCTAGAGATTGAAGGTGAGGACTGGCGGATGCAAAACACAAATTTATCTGAACAGCATAGACATGAAATCAAACTAAAGGATGAAAATAACGAAACAATAGTACAGCAATATTTGAGTGACATAAAATGTAACAGACAAACAATTCGAGAAATGGGAAATGAAATTATGGAACTGAACGTGAAACTCGTTTCGGAAAAAAAACATGGAGAGGAAAATACTAAAACATTGAAAGAAGAAATGAAAAACATGTGTGCCACACATACGGATGAGTTAAGAGAGGTTCAGGAAGCCAATACGGCTTTGCAATATAAGATTTCAATTTTGGATGGCGAACGAAATGTAGAAGTAGAAAAAAAGCGACAAGAAATTAAGGAATTACAGGACAGCCAGTACCATTTAAATGAAAAACATTACACCGAAATATCAACCATGCAGGAAGCCAATACACATCTAAGAAAGGAAATTATTAGAATAGGACAGGAAAATAGAGAAATAATATCAATAAAAACTCTCAAGAATGAAAATATAGTTTTAATTACGGATCGTAACAATAAAATAAAATCTCTAAATGAAGCATTAGAGGAAATGAAAAGTCAGAAACAAAAACAAGAAGACAAAGTAAAAACAATGCAGGAATATCAAACACATTTAGAAGATGAGCATGACAAGCATATCAAACACAAAGATCGCATGATTGAAAACATGCAAACCGAAATTTCACGTTTACTTGACGAAGAAAAGAGGAAAAATGCATCTTTAATCAAAGCGCATGAAAAAGAATTAAGCAATATTCAGGAAAACAATTCTAAAGAAAAGATGCAACAAAAGAAATATAACGAATTATTCCGAAAGCAGTTTGAAGAAAGCGCATCAAAGGAAAAACAACAACACTCCATAACAGGCATCAATTAAGATATTATTTTAAAGAGTATACTATTAAAATCAATTTTATATTTTATCATACAATTTAAGCGTATTCTGGTATCAAATTATTGTTAAATTTGTGACTTAAATCTGTATTTTATCGTTAAATGATTAAAACATGACAATTTCAGTCTGACAAACTTAACTATTTTCTTCTATGTCATATTCAGGGAAAATCGAACCTATAATTATACATTTTCTGTCTTCAGTCATACAATACGACATTTCGTCACAATAGCATCCGACTCTTAACCGTAACTTGAGAGATGGGGGTGTGCTCGAGTACTGGTTAACCTTCCAGGATCCAAGGAAACAGTGCTTAGGATAATTGATTGTCTGTTACAATGTAGCCCTCGATAGCATACAAATGATGCTAACTATTCAATCAATCAATCAATCTTCACTCACACCTCTATACATACATTAATCGCTTTGCTTTATACCCACATAGAAACGCAATTCCTAGATCTAACTGTTGTCACATTACATAATCTCTATACACATACTCACACCAAATTGACACATTTACCTTCCGTCATTTTTTGTAATAGAATGAATGGGATTCCTTGTTTTAAGTGTAGTATTTTCTTCTGTTGTTTTAGTCAAAGAAAATGTCCTAGCCAGACTTTATATCATTTACATATTCAAGATTTTTCTCCTGTTCCTTCTAGTTCACAACGGCTATCCGACCTTAATGTGTCAATTTTATCAGTGATCGCAAAGTGATTCCAGATTGTTTATATTCGTTTTGTAATGGGAAGAAACAGCCGTCATTTAATTCTTCTAATAGTTTGGGATTCCTGTCAAACCTTTTTTCTTGATTTCAATGCTTTTTATTTATTTTTTTTATTGTATTTTATTTTATGCAGTTGTCTCTCTTTAGGCTTTGGTTATTTGTGAGTGACTGGCAGAATTATTCATACCGTTGTTTCTTAGAAGTTGCGTTTGCAAAGCTAATCCATCAGCTGGTGTTGTTGTATTGTGTTTAGCATCGCTTTCAAAAATTGTTCAATCATAACACGACGGTGTTTATTGAGAACAAATTCTGACCGCTGCCACACTGCAATATCATGCTGCCGACACATGGTATGATAACCATCAAGTCAAAGTATACTGACATGGACCGATTATACCTGGAACTACCCTCCAAATAGAGAGCACCAAGCAAGGAAGCTTCTGGTACCATTTCTAAATATTTGGTATGACCCGACCGGGGATAGAACCCATGACCTTCCGTAAGCGATGTCTGTTCCTCATATTTTAAGGATATGTGTATTTTGACTATTTTTTTAATAATTCCATTTGACTGAGGCAACTTGGACGGGACATTTGTTGTTTAAAAATTCCAATTAGTTAAAATTGACTTGGTGTTTTAAGGGTCGTTTTGGCTATATTGCAAAATAAGCTGAAACTTGTTGTTTGTATGGGATCGTTAACGACCCTAACTCTTTTACTGATTTATGCAATAATGCATTATCTGATTTGTTTGGCTAACTATTGGGATTTATTTACCTTTAATGTCTTGTTTTCCAGCTTTGGGGAGTAAACTTGATCGTCGTCCGCTATTAAAAATATTGTATTAACTTTTCCATTGGAACAGCTATGTTACAACCAATATTTTACCACAGTAGTTAACTGATTGTTGATTGTATTGGTATCGTGATTTGTGACATAATCATAAGACGGTAGTGCAGTAGATAGGGCGTTTGTTGTTAATGCTGGAGGTTGTAGATTTAATTACATATCAATTAATCTTTAATACTGGTTCTTCTGTGGAAGCGGACTCGAAATAATAATGTAAGCACTGAGTCTACTTCGCAATAAAGCCCCGAATATACTTTTTATACAACATGATGTACACACACCTTCAAAGTATAAAAAACATTATTATAATCATATCACAAGGAACCAGTTTCATTAGATATAATAACTGTATAAGCTGTAGTGAAAGAACAAAACAAAAACAACATTTACATTTTATACTATCGGATATATGTAAAATATTATGAAGTATTGAGCGTACATATTTCAATAATAAAACATATAATGAGGCAACTATTAAACATTTACAGGTCAAGTCCTCTTATTTTAAGTAATTGCAATAAACTGTACGATAAATTTGATTAACTTGAATAAGCAACCATGTAATCATCCGGGAGGAACATATTACATATTAGCGATAGCCTTCACCGTCAATTTATGTCTTCGTACTTGTGATTTGTAAACATGTACCTATAAGATCAAACTATTTATAATGCAATGCCATTTTTTTCAATAGTTAAACAAGCTAACGACAAAATAGAAGCTCTAAAAAGAGAACTTGCAGAGAATAAACAAAGAACTATTGACATAGAACATCGCCTTGAGGAGAGAGAAAAACAACTTCACATACCAGGTTTGATAATTTACATATAATATACACCACCCCTTCTGCACACCGTGGAAATTTGACAATGAATGACAATACAAGTGCTGTCATGTGATGACCTACACATTGAGCTAAGATTTATCCGTTTAGTTTTTAATAAAAATATCGAAGCAAACGTGTTGTTTCTTTAAAAAAAATATACATGTTTTAAGCATTGAGCTGTAGAATTTTCAAATGAATATGTTATAAAATGGCGGGTATTATCCTAACATGTCAGTAACGTGTATAGCCACCGCGTGCCCGGATGTCAATTCTCGGTGCAACAATTGTCCCAGTTCTTGAAGATTGTCTACTAATGGGTCCAGTTTCTGTATATTGCAACCCAGGATTTTAGAGTTTGCAAATGTGATTGCGCTAAAATTGAAAAAAACTCGGAGAGTGTTTAACTATTTTTTTCCCGGGAGTATATATTTTATTGTAATCAACTTTGATTTTGCGTTTTTTGAGATGTTATTTTTAATCTAAACTTTATATTCAATATCACTAAAGAAAAGTGTCATATTTTATTGAAATGGTATGTGTTTATGTTTCAGTCCACTTTTATACAAAGTATCGCCTCATTGTGAACTGTCATTTTCTGGTTACTCAAAATCGGAAATGTCATTGTTGTGAATCCAATTAATTTCTTCAATAACAAAGAACTGACTCTGACATTACTATTTCATCATGAGCAAACATGTCTCATCATTTATGTACCATATGAATGGCGTAATCACTCATTAAAGGGATTATATTGGCAAGTGACACAAACACGCTGTCAATCCAGACTTTTCTTGTATGCAGTGTGCACAAAAGAATGCTTATGTATTGACGTATAACCTTTATTTACTTGAAAGTTATCAAATTAACAGTAATTGAATATTGGCCAAAACTTAAATACGTCCCGCAATAAAGTATTGTGCAATGTTTACATTGAACCCCGTAGACTTCCCGAACAAAGCCTCGAAAACGAGATCGGGAACGAGTCTTCACGATGTTATCCGATGATTGATCGGAAACCCGAAAGCGGTTCGTTGAAAATGACAAATGTAAACAAAAACAAAAACGTGGTTCCAGAAACCCGATGTTTGAAATAAAGAGGTTATGCAATTAGACACTTTAGACGCGTATATTTCTAAGTTATTGGAGAATGCATAACAAAAGATTTAAGTAAATTAATTATATTTTATTGTTTAGTTTGGCATTGTTTGGCCACGGCTCAATATGTCGGGCTACCATCAACTACAAATGGGCAGCCCTTAAAACAACAAATATATACAATCCCCTTCAAAGGCAAAATAGTTCATATCAATCACACTCCCCTTCATGGGGCAAATATTATAGTTCAAATAAAATCCCCTTCATGGGGCAAGTATTTCACATATAAATTGTACATGTTTTTTTCCGTTTCATTTCACATGAAACGAACAATTAAAATGAATGAAACCAATCCTGGGTGACAGCGATTGGAAACACAAATTAAATTTATTTTAAATCACTCAATATTTCGCTGACCGCCAAATGGACTCGGCAGGTAGTAAGTTACTACTGACAATCCTGCGAAACGAGTCCACCGCCAAATAATCAGCGAAACAGAGCCGTGAACAAACCCAAACAATGCCCATTGACACAACTTATTGTCAAATGCTAAAGAATATCTCACAAACGTATTTACACTTGCTTGAATCACTTTTTTAATGTATTAACGAACAGCTCTAACTTTGCTGCAAACTGATTAAGTAATAAATCTGTACCCAAGGGAGATAAATGCACTCCATCAGCATTATACAAGACATCATTTAGTGATTGAAGATCCGGATGCTTAATATACTGTACCCCTGCCTTTAACACTCTTGAAGCTGCATAACTGTTTAAACGCTTTCTTGACCTATTCATTGCCACCTGGTTGTCAGAAAAACGCCAGACTTTCCGTGGCAATATTTCTGACCATATTACTGTAACAGCGGGCCAAGTCTGTTGGATCATTAACAATATGCGATCCAGACAATACCTTAATTCATGTGACTCAACTTTCCCTACATCATTACCGCCACAATGAAGAATGATAAAGTCAGGTTTTTCGCCTAATTTTGACAATGTCTGCAACTTCCTTTGAATGTTAATCAGACACAGACCACTATACACCTGCCACCAAAGCTGGACGTTAAGTCTACTGAGGCCTAAATGTACTCCACCAGTGCGTTGACGTGCCGCCACAAAAGCTCTCTTCACAATTGATGATCCAACACACCACACAAGGACGGGATCTAAAATACTAATATTCTTGTTAGAATATGTACAATTTTCAGCCATTGTTGTAATAAAACCAACCTGTTCATAAACTAATTTATTTAATGAGCATTGGCATAATAAAATAAGAGGGACGAACATAAGACAGGTACGCCTCTGAACTCCATCTTCCAGCCATTTTAATTTGCTCGGCGGTCCAGCCACTGTTAGCTGCCGCTGTAGCAGCACCTATTCGAAATAAATGGGACCTGTATCTTTTATATTCCATACCCTGCATACTAATGGCCTTCTTTAGCAATGCTGAAAACTGATACCTTGTTAATGGAGCTTTATTGAAATGACATAACAAGGGACCTTGGCAGCACGGTCTAACTTTCAAGTATAATTGCATGCTCACGAAAGGGCAAATTGGACCGCCAACCTTCCTAATTTTTATGGAAGCGGACTTCCCTATTTGATCAGTTTTAGAATACCTGATAGTAACAACCATTCCCCTTCAGCCTCATTCATATTTACATCATTAACCGATAAAATATTGCCAACAGATCGACCTGCAGAAAATGTCAACTCACCAACCCTAAAAAAATCCAAAAAATGCTAATGTAAATGCAGCCGTAAAAAGTTTTGACTCGTAAAGATTTGCACAGACCATTGGTAATTTTAATACCATCTTTAATAAAATATCTGGAGTAATAGGCAACCGGGTATCAGAATTACCTCTCACAGATCTCTTAAAACCTTCCAAAACCTCCCCAACTAAAAAATGCTTAGTTATATCTTCAACGACTTTCACTTTACATTGGAAACTTATCGCATTGATATACAACCTAGCAGTTGCAAATGACAGTCCCCTAAGTGCCATGCAAGCAATAAATCGTATGACATGGTCAATGTTTGGTGGCCAATTTTGTTCCATCTGATAATTGCTACGAAAGTCCATAAACTGATCCACACCAACTCTAAACGCATGTGTAACTTGCGACGCACTTGACAGTCTGCTTGCTTCGCTTTGTAAATCAGAGAGAGAAATGTCTGAGGAATTTCCTCTGGCAAAGATTCTGCTTCCGGAGCCAGCGTCCTGTATCTGCACCACTGTTTTCGAGAAATGGAATCAGCTAATGCATTCATATGGGAAGAAAGATGTATGGCTCTGAATACAATATTATGTTTCATAGCAGATAATATGAATTTTTATTAAACAAACCATTACCCGTTTTGATTTACTAGATTGTTTGTTCAAAATGGTAACCAGTGCCTCATTATCCACATGCAGTATTATTTTCCGGTTGCCTAAGGCACCACCCCAAAGCATTATTGCAAGCAACACTGGGACCATTTCTAAAAATGTTATGTCTGATAATAATGCACTACCTAACCAGTCAGCAGGCCATCCGAAATAGCACCATTTCCCTGCAAAATAGCAACCACACCCCAAATTTGCAGATCCAGCACTATCCGTAAACAATTCTAATGTATTTGTAGTGTACCATACTTGCTCAGGAATATAAACTAAACCATTGAAATCTTCCAAGAAAACCACCCATAACATCAAGTCCTCCCGCAGACCTAATGAAACTCTAAGCCTATGGTGTGGCTCTTTCAGTCCAGACATTATATCGTAGAACCGACGTAAAAATGCTCTACTGGACCCAGTGGCTTTCCCAAAGAAATTTAACATGCCTACCAACGATTGCAATTCTTTTAAAGATACTTTCTTACGTTTAAGTAATTGTGTCAGAATGGTCTTAAGTGCATCTACCTTATGCTGAGGAATTCTAATAAGCATATTGACCGAATCAAGCTCCAAACCTAGAAAAACCATGACAGTTGTTGGGGCTACTGATTTTTCCTCAGCTAATGGAATATTCAAACTGTCACATACTTTCTCAAAACAATTAACCAAATCGCTACACTGAGAAGTACCATTTTTGCCCGCAAATATAAAATCATCTAAGAAATGACTAAGACTTTTAAATCCTGTTGTGAATGCTATCAGCCAATGAATAAATGTGGAAAAGGTTTCAAACAAATTGCAGGATATGCTGCATCCCATTGGAAGACACTTATCAATATATATTTTACCTTCTAACTGAAATCCAAGTAAGTGAAAATCACCTGGGTATATCGGTAATAATTTAAAAGCAGATTTAATATCTCTTTTGGCCATCAAAGCCAATTTTCCTAAATTAAACACCATTTCGGTCACTTTATCAAAAGAAGTATACTGCACTGATGTAAATTTATCATCAATACCATCGTTTACACTCAAACCGGTCGGATGCGATAAATGTGTAATTAATCTCCAGCCCCCGTCCGATTTAGGAACAACTCCTATAGGAGATAACCTTAAGTTGGAAATAGATGGCAGCTCAAGCATCTCCAAGACATGTGAATTAATTGGGGTAAAACCTAAGTCCCATATACCTTTGGGAGGGGAAAGAGACAATACCGGCAGCTGTTCTGGGTCGAAAACTACCCCTTGGCGTACTCTGGGTAACAGTGGATTGTCAAGACTGACCCCGAAAACTAGGTTGTTGGTCCCTCATCCTGTAACAGTTAGGCTGCGAATGTTTACCGCCACATTTCATACATAAATGTGTATACTGGCAGTTCACTTTCGAGCACAAGCCCTTATAATTGAAATCAAAGCACTTTTTAAACCCTTTGATTACTTCCCCCTGCCCTCCTAACTGCTGCACCGGTGAAGACATATATATGAGCCATAGCTCAGTGTCTATATCAGACCAACTGGCTGCCGGATTCATCCCAAATCTGAGCCTGAATTGCTCATCATAGGCTTTCCAACCTATGCCCCCATGCCTTTTTTGACCCAGACGAATAGTACTCATATACTTAATAAGCTCTTGGTTGCGTTCTGGGTGAGCTGCTAAGTATATTCCCATCAGGACCAAAAATGCATCAGTCCATGCTTCTATAGTAGAAATTTTTTGATGCATGGAGCGAGATTTTAGGACTATCTCTCCAGAATCATTTTTGGTTAAACTTTTCCCCATATCAGTCGGAGTATGATTCTCAGGCTGCAACAAGCAGGCCAAGTCAACATATTGTCCCAAAATAATCTTATTTTTAATAGATTGGGAGATATGCAACCCCACTGCGGAGTGCACACTCGCCACTTGACAAGTATTACAGTCTACCAGTCCAAATATACCTAGCTGACTTGATCCACAAGCAACAGGTTCAGCCATGGTCTCTGATGTTCCTGGAGTCTCAGTGGCTGGTGTATCCCCAGTGGCTGGAATGGCTGGTGAATGTACCATCTCTGGCTCAGGTCTGTCTTCATCAAACCTTGCTGGCAGTTTCCTTTTTCTGGTGGGCTTTACCATATTTTTGTCTCGGGTCAACATGAAAATATTACAAACTGATTAAAATGGCATACTACAAGATATAATGAGCAAAAGTAATAGTATATGACCAAAATTTTTACCATCCTACAGTATCTCAATCATCACATATTACTGCCTGTACGCTTCCTCAGCACCCCATCATAAAGCAACCGATTATCTTTTAAACCCATTTTTTTCCGTAGACTTAAAGGAAAATATTATTATGTTCGGCAAGTACGTACCGTTTCCCATTTCATCTGATCCAATTGGATTTTCTTTAATTTAATTATTTTCAGTGTTAACTACCTATGCGTATAGATCTACGTCAATTCCAGATTGATCATAAAATAAATTTACAACATAATTCTAACAGCCGTTGCACATTAAATAGTTATATATACACCGTTCAATGCTAGAGAGGGGGGGAGGGGGTGCACTAACTTTCTTTCAGTTAACAATTCAATGTTAACACATACTTTATAATTATTCATAAACTTTGTTTCATCCTGAATAACACAAAACAACAATTCTTTCGGCAAATGCATAATTTCTAGCTGACACTTCCCAATGCTAAAAGTAAGAATTTTAACGAAAAATATTCACATAGACATGCGAGGCAAAATCCAACACAAAATCATGGTAGTCCTTAAACATCTGAAGCCATCGTCTTCACAATATGAAAGAATAATCTTTAATCTATCAAACAACCTTATGTATTTGCATTGTTATACTCGTTTACCTAAACAAAATTGTATTTTTTGCCTAGACATAATTTTTTTTAACGTTACCTCTTTGTTCCAGACAATTCGAAAAGGTGATGCATTATTTACATACTCCTATGAGAATCACACCGTAAAGCGTATGCCTCCCAATAACCATCACCTATCCGCTAGGGATAGCTGCAATTATAAGTGTATCTTTATGCTGGGTGTCTGTATTTAGGACAGGGAATTGACGGTAATATGTCAATATAATCCCTTTAATTTAATTAAACATGCATGGAAATAAATTGTCTCTACCGTTAATATGCGTTCAAAAATACATATGTGTCGTGTAGCTGGGCACGTTTACTGTAGTTATATATTTAGATATTCTTTTTGTGTTTGTTTATCTCTTCTTGCAATAATTGTTAATTTGATCGCTAGTTACATGCGTTGTATAATGATAAGTATTTACATTTATAGACGGATCATCTTTAAAACTGCGTTTCGAGTGTCAGTTTCAAAATAGGACAGTTGAGATTCCAATCCAAAAGTGCACGAAATAAAATCAATAAGCTATCCATATAGGGTTAGGGTTAGGGTAGGTTTTTTTTATAAAAAAACTATTGGCAAGTTTTATGTTATTGACGAAGCAATATCCATTAATACAAAATACTCCTTGGGTAGTTTCAAAGTTTAAGCATGAATAACAATATCAAGACAATATCGGCACACTTCTTACTCGAAACTGTTTAAAGCCTCATCAGAATAACACTCACCTTGCTTTAATACTTCGATCAATAGGAATGTGTAGATATGTATGTGGCTAAACGGAATGTGTACCATTAGGTTGGCAATTTCTACCATTTAAATAATTCGTATTATCTCCTCATGAACTTGTAGGGCTTTTGCCAAGCAGCAAATCATTCAACTTTTTATTAAACTATTATTACACTGGTATACGGACTTTTGACGAATTTTCCGCGTGGAAGTGCATAATATTTGCAGATCGGGCAAAAACATAATTGTTTATACGGTGTGTGACATCTTATCTTTCCACATTTTGTTCAGATGAGAATGGATATGTCAATGTCATGTTGTGGTACATTATGTAATATAATACTCTGCATTTTCACATTTCCAGTGCAGATATACTACCCACTAAGCAATGACCGAGCCAGTTCAGCCTTTACAGAAATAAAGGTCAAGATAACAGAGCGCTTTGCTTCACTTGGGATAGGTGTGTCTGTTAGGGAGTGCACGGAACCAAAAGAAGTATCGAAATACAAACCCTGCATAGTATTCTGTGTTTCTTCTTCTAGATTAAGAACAGATGTTTCACTCACGACTGCAGGACTGACACGTAAGTGTGTGGTTGGGAACGGTTTATAAACAAATTCATATGAATTGCTAATACCAAAATGATAAAATTGTCAATAAGTACACATGTGTATGGTGTTAGTCATTATCAGAAATGGGGGTTCTTTAACATTTATGTCATATCGTTAAAGATCTATTTAAAAAGTAAATCATAATAATGTCAATAAAAGCAATGAGCATTCTCTGATGGAAACAAAATAATCTAGCAGAAACATCACAAATTGATGTTGCCTTGTTTGAAACACAAATACACTTTATAGAAACGTGTTGTACTATTTACTATTACCGCCATACCTGTGTCCGCGTTTGCCGGTATTGAGCAGCCACTTATCTTAAGCAGCCACATTTGCTATTTCTAAATGCTGTGCTTTCAGACCAAATTAACCTGTATACAGAAAGAACCTGCCTTTAAAGGTCACCTTTGCTCCATACTTCCACTGTCTGCTTAAGACAGATTTGATTGTATTGTCCTTATTGTTATTCGTTTGAAATATTAATCGTATCGTTACTATGTTTATCAATATGGTCTATCATATTCGATATCTTGTTTCATTATCAACATGATAGTCATTCGCAATACATTTTTTAGTTTCACCAATGAAGGCGATTGTGATTCTACACCACAAAGATGAGCACGCTTTACCAGTCCAAGGTAACAGTGAACGTGTGTTGACATCTTCGGAATTTAAAGACATTGGGCAGATTATCGACATGGCTTTTACATCAGGAAAAGGAGTTTATGCTTGTGAAATGAATACTGCGGCAATATACAGTATTGTGAGTTTTTTACGAAAAGTTCACGATGAATATTTGTCACAGTAAAGTCAAACTGTTACAACAGTTTTCTTATTGCTTTGCAGGTTTGCTTCATAACGTGTTTGATTTGTTTGAATATTTGGCATCATTTGTTATGTTAGCAAGGGCTAACAGACAATTAGTTAACCTAATCACTCTTTCCTGGAATCCTAGAAGGTTAACCACTACTCAAGCACACCTATCTTCGCAAGTAATTGACAACTGTCCCACTGGAATCAATCGTGAGAGGACGGCATGTCGTATATCAATCATCACGGAGAGTGTGGCCGGGTGGGGATTAGAAATCACGGCACATAGATTGATAGCCAGACGCACTATAAACTGATCTAACACGGTATGGTTGCTTTTATGAGTATATGTGACATGTAAACATGGAAATATATATACTGAAATTAACAGCTAACCAGCCACTTTTTTATTTTTGATATATTCGTCGAAATATTGAGTAGCGTTATCAAATTTTATACACACCACAGACAAGTATGTATGTATTGAGTTGACATAGCAGTGTTCCTTTTAGCCCAAGTCTACATTTCAAGGAAATTGTTTTAATACTTATTTGAGAAGATACATAATATGTCAGGTATATTAAATGTTAGGTGGCGGGTTAACTGTTCAGTTCAGTATATTCAGTTGGGTGTTTGAACATTGCAATGATATGGGCATCAAACAAAAAGCCAAATGTGAATGTGTTCTCTATTATTATATAAACAATTAATGTACAAAATTCAAGAAAACTGTCAACTGGCCTTAAATCCATGAATATTTTGAGTCTGAGATTTAGACTCAGATTCGAATTGCCAAAAAATTTAAAATTCAAATAATTTCTATTAAACATGAAATTTACTATATATATTTGCATACACAAGAAGTTTTAATGTTTATTTAACAGAAAATGCTTAAGCATCATATTTATTCCCCATAATTGTATGTTTACAGGGTTTTATTAAATGTAAGATTTTGAGTCTGAGTCCGATTCTCAGACTTATATAATTGATGCATTTAGGCCCTGATCTCTATGAAAAGATTCATCTTAGGGCAATTTGTGCTACTGGTCTTTTGATCATATTCTGTCAAAGATATGTTTTGTTGGTTATTGTGTACTAGTGATTTTATAATGATGTCATATTTACATTTTTGAGTCATATTCTTTTATTGTACATGCATCAATATTTACAACGTACATAACAGTTTAACAAGTATAATCATGATATGTTTAATTTAATACTTTCAAAATTGGTCATTTCGGAAACTTTCATAAACTCCTTATATTTATACACGTAAATGTAATATTCAATACTAACATGCCCATTAATTATAAGGAATGTGTAGATAATTGATAATGGCTGAGGTATTTGTAAGAGATATAATGGGCTGCCAGAACCTCTTTATTTCATCGTCTCATTTTATAATTTGTGATTTGAGGTTATGTACACGTGTACTGTAAGCTAGTTTTATGCACTATCCATTTCAAGGTGGAACCTCTGTCACTCCTTCATTGTCTCTGTTTATTATAACGTTATAACAGAGTATTCTCAGGACTGGTTGAAATTATTCACGTGTCGGTTTCCTTGGTAGAACTAGTACTGTCTATTATTTCGGAGAGGCCGTCGGGTCGGTTTTAGATTCTGTCTGACCCTACACCTCTGCCGTAAGTGGCAAACACCCTGTCGACTACGAGGTGTGTAATGTAACTGATCAACAGAATGAAGATTCCATAATAACATAATCGTTATTGACTTTGATTCTGTTTCATTTTACATGTAGCATCACTGACAGAACCCTATATAACGGTTATAAAGCCATAATAAATTAATAGCTAGATTATCATACAAATATTTCTTAAAAACGGGGAGGGTGGGAAGATTTCATTTTTTATTTTTATTTTTAAAATTTTTGATGTTTTTTTTTCTTAAAAAAATATTGTATTTTTTTTTTTTTTATATGAAAATAAAAAGGGTTGAGCGGCATGAAGATTATGGGGCGGGCGGGGATGATAATCTAGCAATTACTTTATTATGGGCTAAGCAAAGCAATTAATGATGTTTAAAATGTAATTGTTTTGTTGTTTGTCTGTTAACATTTTACCTTGAATACTTATATAAATCAGCAAAAAATATCGATACAATGTAAAATCAGATTTTTAGAAATTAGTTGTTTTTTGCGAGCACATATTAATCGACTGGTACGATTTTTGTGACAGTAAACTTGTACCGTCATGCACAGTCTCACTGCGTTATAATTTGTATTTAGAGTTAGTATTATAGCTTTTACACGAATCCTGTTTTATTATTTTTTGTGCTGCAATTATTCAAGGCATGAGAATGTTACTTTCTCAAAACCATGAAGCTTTCTATTCTAAAGGAATTTTTTTTTACCTTTATGTAATATAGTAGTATTAGAGGACGGGCTAAACCTAACAGTGAAAGTACTTGTGGCCCAACGCCATTTTATGTTTAGGCTATACTAAAAGTATGTCCTTACATTGTTCTTATTGAATTAGTCATATCTCGCTATGCTATCATTACTCCTCGGTTTGTTAATTTGAACTTCATGTTTTTAAATAATCATTAAAGAAGTTCTACTCTAGACAATAAGTCAATGTTTAAGTATTCTTTAACTGTTTATCCTGATATTTGTAAATATCAGCCTAATGCTAGTTTTGTTTTCATAATTGGACTTTTAATTAGTAATGCTGTCATTTTATTTAAAGTGATGAATTGGTGAAATGTGAAACTCACTTTAGTTTTATTTGTTATGAAATATTTACATTGAAAGACATATCATTCATTCCTTTTCTTGTTTATATTCTCAAATCAAAGCATAACCATTTCAACTTTATCACCGTAATGTCATTATGATATTCAATAGTTTGATTAATTTAATCATAATCATTGTATTAATTATTCGAAGCTCTACCCTAGACCGTAAATTACATGTTTACAATCAATAGTATTGTGCTATGCTTATGTATTTCCTAATGTATAGTTGATAACAAAGCTAATGTATTTGCCCAATAGGAGCCCAACTTTCAATACATCAAACAGCTACATGTAGATTCCAGAGTCAAGTCCTTAGAAAAACCGAGATGTGTATGTGTATTGTAAAATAAATGCTCAAAATTACTAAACAAAAATGGAATAGTTAGTCAGACCATATAATAGTCTTGAAATTAGAAATGTAGTTATTTGTTTTTTCTCATTCATGTGTGTGACTATATATTCAAGTAATTAGAACTGCAACATATATTTAGCCCACTGCTATGAGTTTGAAGACATTTCTTGTCTTCTAAGATATATTTATTTTTTTAAATAAAGTATAAGCAGCAAGAAATAAGTACTTTTTATGAGTTGAATAAGTTTACATTTACGTGAATACGATGGTTACTGTATCCCTGAAATACAAATGTTTGCCGTGGCATTCATTTAGGTTACAGTTATATGTATTGCTGTGTGGCAGTTGGCAAAATCAAAATCAGAAATGTATTGTTCTTTAATGTGTCGAGCCATCCAACACAAACATAATTTTACAAAACTTATTACTGTAAACACGCAAGACTAAGATCATGGGAAAATAAATTTTTGAAAATCATATATGAGTACCAATACATATATATGATATTGGATGTTTACATTATAACATGTTGTTATATTTGCCTTTCAGTGTGTAGTATTATTTGTAAATTATTATACATAGTCCTGTTCAAGTATACTCAGTTGGTTTTATATCATCAACGTTATGATAAAACAACTTTTACTATTAAATAAATCGTAGTGCAACGGTATTGCGCGCGACACACATTTTAGTCACGGGTAACAAATATGGAAAGTCCTGTGAAAACGATATGTGCATCAATAATCGAATCAATCTTAGCCTGGACAAAAGTTTGTCTACAGACGGACGGACAGATATAGTGAAACAGGTATATTTCTTTAACTGTGTTGCGCTGGTATGATAAAAGAGAATACAGTATGCTCACTTGATTTATATATGACGTATATAAATCAATAGTAAAATCTCTACAAAATAAAGGTATTAACACAAGGGCAATAACTATATTTCAGCGCTTTACATAAACGTGGCGAAGAATTACGTCCCTTGATTGTTTAAACTTATGGTAAATGTTTATAATTATGGAAACTGATCGATTCACTAAATAGTTTCCTGATCCAACGAAATGATTGATTGATTGATTGACTGACTGAATGAATGAATGAATGAATGAATGAATGAATGAATGAATGAATGAATGAATGAATGGGCTTATACAGAGTATGACCTGTATTTGGCAAAATCTATAATTAGTAATTGAATATACACTTAAACAAAGAGATTGTGGAAAAACACATTAAGAGAGAGAGAGAGAGAGAGAGAGAGAGAGAGAGAGAGAGAGAGAGAGAGAAAGAGCAGGGGAGAACATGTTGATCATATTGCATTTTATGGTTTTAAATCCAAAATGCGAACCCAAACCGTTTATATAACAAAACCTACTTACGTGTTCAAGCTTGTGTCGATTGTTAAGACCATACCTTATACGTGACTGGTAAAATGTTTGTATGACGTCATATTTGATGGAAGACTTTTAGATGACGTATTGAAGGGTAAAATAAAACCACTGCTCTTTCTTCTCAAATTATATTTAAGAGCAATACAATTAAAACAACTATGTATTCAGCTGTTAACATAGTTGGCTTATAATTACCTCACTTGACTAGTGAAAACTATGAAAAGTTTGTCCTCAGGGCAGCAGGAAGTGTGGATTTACTGATTATTGACCGGTTCACCAAATATCTTCTTGATCCATTAAAAAATGCAACTAGCAAATACTTCGCAAAAAAAGTAGTTTCGAAATTAGTAACTAACCATACTTATTGATGAATTTAATCTTTTGACATCTTTAACACAAACATTTAAAAGATTAAGTAACTTTCATCCTTGTACCCTGAATGAGCGATGTTAATTCCCCCTTCCTTGTCGAGTAATGGCTTAAATGTAGATCGATTGTTAACCCCTCTCTCAATTCAGGATGAATCACGGTCCAGGATGGTAACTGTGTCAAATGGGAAATTACCTGGACTGTCTGTATAAATGTGGCGTGATACCTCACTAGTGGTTGAGAAAGACTAAGGTCGTGTATGCCTAATGAAACGGACCATAACAGTTTGCACTATCTCGCCGATGTTACCATGATAACATTGTTGTTTCTTCGCCTTTGGTGTTATATTCAACATCTAAATTTACTGAATTATGATATGATCGATTTCATATTGCAAACTCATAGTACAGTAAAATTATGTTACTACTAACCTGTGTCCCAGTGAACTCTAGGATTTGTTTCCGTTAAAACTAATATCGAAATTGATCCGTAATCAATAAGGAGCACCGCTATAAAGATTTTTCTCCGGAACATCGTTTAAACACCCAATATGTCCTGCTTTAGGAAGTTTAGTATAAAATAAACGATACTATCAGTACTTGTATGATGCCTGTCGTGGCCAGCACTTTCTCCGGTATGAAATACTTTAGTGAGACGTTAATGTTAACTTTGTTTATAAAAGCTAGCCAAAATCTGTTTGTGAAATGTCTAAGCATACAAATCAATCGGAGTTAGTGACGTCATCGCGATGAACACATTGAATACAGTAAGGTTCATTTTTAAATTTATGTTTAAAAGCAAAGGACGCGTTTTAATCTATTTACATGTAGAACATTTTCCAGATAAATGTCTCCATCTCTCTTTGAATAGAATTTTGACATTATATTAAAACTAATTCGAACAACGTTTTTTTATAACATTACAAAGCTTTGAGCCATAATGTTCTACATTACAAAAAAAGTAATATTATTTTTGAGTGAGTAGAGATATATTTTAAATTTATCAAACATTCCATTTAAGATATATGGAATATAAACAAAGTTCCAAATGTGTCATTACATCCATCAATATTGTTTAATTAAGAACAGTTGCCTAAATACAATATTTTACAAGTGTATAGTATCTGTTTGCTGGTACAAGATGTGGATTTATTTTAGGTTTAATTATATTCTATTGAATTTATAATTGCAGCAATGAGTTTGGGCCTCATGATCTCAAAACATTAGCTACGGCTCATCCATTAGTGGTTAATTATAATAGTTTCAAAGTTTCATGTATGTTTTTTCGCAAGATTAATAATGTACATGTTATGTTTTGTTATTTGTGCATTTTTTGTTTTATATAGTTATTACAATATGTATTGAAAATGGCCACAGGCAAATTTGCCGTTTGCAAACTAAACTTGAAACTATAAAAGTGATGATGCCAGAACATGTTAAAATATGAAGTTTTAGAACATGTTGTTATAAAAGTAACTATTCAAAAGTGGGGGTAGGGTAAGATCTTTTAAGATTTAAAAAAAAGAAGAGACGATATATTAGTTTTTATAGTATTATTTTATTCAGCAATGTTGGTGTGATGTAAAAATGCCTTTTATATATCATTTATAGTATATTTATGAAAAATATAACTATTTTATTGTGTTTTGTAGTTGTTCATTTTTTTTGCTTTTGCCATCTCGATGTTATAGGCATTAGACACTTGATTAAATACCGCATATGAAAAACAAAAGTGTTCATTGACTATATAATTTAGGACAGTTTTGGATTATTAAATATAAAGAAATGAAAATTATGTGTTTTCTCCTGTGTGATTGTTCGTTCCTCGCCAGTAAAAATATGTCACTGTGTTGCAATGCTTTATATATAAAATTGCATATTGCCTGTATTGTCTCCGGTATTTTCACTAAATACTGTAATAACTGTTACAGATAAAACTTTTAACACGCTTGTTAATCGTGTAAAACTAATCACCTAAATCCGAACTATTGAATAAATTCATATAAAAAAACTTATTATAGTCTATAGTGGTTTATAAAGTAGTAATATACAAATCAGACAAAACACACACATATATATATATATATATATATTAATCATTGTTATAATAATTGCAATCTTACTAAAAAGGTTTATTAATAATATGTCAATAAATTAAGATATTATATAAAATTACAGATGCAAAAATTAACTAATAATCACCTTAACGTTGCGAAGCTTAACAGAAAACATAGGAACATAGATTAAACAATAAATCATTAAATAGTTACAAGAAAAATGTTTATTAAAACGAACACAAAAGAGAACGTGTCAGACATCTAAAGCAGTCATAAAATTTCAAAAAGTAACTTGCCTCTATAAAAAAAATATTGCCTTTTTAATAATAATGTGTCAATAAATTAAGATATTAATGTGATTATAAATAAAACAGTAAACACATTAATACTTTAATGCTGACGCTGAGAAGCTTTAAAGAAAAGAAAACACACTGATATAAACGATGAATTATTTATTGCTTCGTTTGTATATGTTTTTCTATGTTTATTATTTTATGTATTAACACGGTTTTTTATGTTGTGACGAATGTCGCCGTTGAATACTATTATAGTGGATTGTCAAGATAAACATATTTATTAGACAATATATAAAGGAACATTTATCTAATGTATGAAGTGGTCAGCAACTTTAACCTCTATGAAGGTATCCGAATATTTATCAAACATATCATTATGTCGGAATAACCAACTACGTTAATTGTGTTTTTAATGAAAGTATTTACATCAACACATCAATATGAAAATCTGAACAATTTATTAAACTATTGTTAGAGAAAATGAAACTAATTTCACATATATTTTTACAGGAATTGTAAGGCTAAATATCCCTATTCAGGTTTACCTCCTAATGAGCTGCTGAGTAGAGCAATCAGATTTTAACAATCAAAATTAGCTCATCTCGATCGCACCACGACGAAGGCGGTGAGAGGTTATTGGTCATTAAATCTCACTACACAGCTGCATTTTGTTCTTTGTTCTACGTATATGAAAAACTGCAGAACACGCAGCATGTAAGGACAGCATCAAATGGTACTAGCTCACTATACTCATCATACAATACTACAAGCACTTCAACGTCTCACGACACAGTTACGTCCTTTTTTTCCCACGGTAATCATGATTCCTACGCTTAAAAACAAGGCCTATGTAATTTGGTTTTGAAATATTTTCAAAATGGTTCCTTGTAATTGTGATTTCTTGCTGCAGATGAGAAGAGCAAAAGTTAGTTTAGCAAAAACTGCAGTAAGAAATCACTGATGTTAAAAAAGGGACTTTTATAGGATTTCAACATATACATGTATTTATGAGCATTTGAGGACTTTTTTTCTCAAAAATTCTCAGGGTGTCGCTTCACCCTCTTTAAAATAAAATCAACGTGGACAACCTATCAGTTATTGTGCATTTTAATGTTTGTTTACATTCCTGTTATGAACAAAAAAACTTACAAACAATTTCTATGTGGAATTCTTTTTTTACAAGGAATATCATAGACCTTATTTTATAAAGAACAAAAACACAATTGTAGTGTAGTGAGACCTTCACGGAACGCTGTAATCATTGAGTATAACAGCATAAGCACTGCCTATAATATAATAAGCTCAGAGTACATAATGGTGTGGATAACTGTATAGCATATGTATATGACTGTATTAGCAGTGTATGCTATTCAATATTCTATATATATTCTATATAATATTATATATTCATAATTCGATACCAACAGAATATCAGATGACAGCAATGGCGTTCCATATAAAAACACAAGGACATGATAATACTAATTTAAAAAATATTTTCTAATTTGATATAGCAACACAATGGAGGGTAAGAACATTCATACAAGTCTGGTAATATTTATTTTGGCTTCATATTCAATGTGTAAGTATGTATCTATAAACATTGGATAAAACTTTTTAGTACATCATGTGACTAACTTAACAAAATTTAATTATGGACCAGCAATCTTCATTATCAAGATAGACACATGGTACAGTATATTTATATTAGAAAATAAAAAAAAAATAAACAGGAAATTCACAATAAGTCATTCAATGTTGACGAAAATGATATTCATTAAAGAGCAATAAAACCAATATTTCACCGCTAAAAAGAAAACTTCATATACAAGAATTCTTATAAGATAGTTAGAAAGGTCAAAAATTACAACGTTTTATTTATTTTTATGGATATATTCATATAGGTTTAAAATATGATTTAACATGTAAATCATTTATGAATATTAGCTGTTATTTTACCTGAGCTTGTTTTATGAGTAATGACAGCAATACGTGTGTTATTATTCCAGTACTTTATTTAGTTATATATAAAAATAAGAAAATATATTAACCAATAAGAAAAACAGAATTGATATATGGAATAATAATAAAAGATGGAGCTACAACATTGGTATTTGGAACGGTCAGTGGCAAATGAAGCCACTGAGAGTCTTAACCTTGTGAGCGGATACAACCCAACCTCGCTCCCTGTCGTCACATCATAAGACGAGACGATGTACATAAACGTATCCCTGCCAGACTATTTTCTTACAAACAGCATTAATATGTGAACAAGGTGTGTTAAAAAATACGTGGATTTTTAGAATACTTTCAGCACTTAATATAGCATATGAATAAAAATGATATTGCCGTAAAAAAATATATTTCAATTACGCGATTGTCAAATTTCGTAACTCTATTGAATATGCATGTAATGGCTACCCGGAGTTGTCCAATGACGTAAACGAGACAAATTCTTACACCGGCCAAATCACATATTGTCAGAGTACCCATCGGCTCTTGGGTGCTTTTCATACATAGTTCTACCCATAAATCATACACATATCTATACAACTTTTTCATCAACTGTATAATGATGCAATGAGTTTGAAACTGAAGTTCATGACGATTTGATCGGTTAAACGTTGTGAAAATACGTGTCGTCATTGACTGCTCTGGTTATACAATATCAATATGACATTTAACAATGCGTCGAGGAAATATTACTGTTTATGTTTGTGCTATATAATGTGTTGAAGGGATGATATAAGTAAAGAAACAACAGAGCAATAATAAAGAGCATGGCAAGATAGAGATGAGAGCAAATAAATACCGATTAAAAAATCCGTTCGGACTTGGCTATATATTGCTTCGTTTGTATATGTTTTTTCTATGTTAATCATTTTATGTATTAACACGGTTTTTGATGTTGTGATGAATGTCGCCGTTGAATACTACGTCTTAAAGTGAATATGTAGTTTCACTCTTTAATAGGTCGTGGTTATAGTAAATAAAAAGTTGAATAAAAGCAATTTCAAGCAAATATCAAAGCACATAGTAAAATAACGAGTAATAAACTGTTTTGTTTCCTTTCGTACAAAGTCTGATCAAACAAATATAACATATTATTATTTATTTGTTCTTTAAACACATTTTTAATTTAACATATGACTGTAAAATTTATGAAATACGCTAAGCATATTAAAAACAATTGTATGTGTCACAGCTATTTATAGATGTATAATTCATAGATAAATACGTGTTGTGTATCATAAATACACACTTAATAATGTAGCTGTGTAAAGTTTAACATTTAAATTAATGAAATAAAAATTTTTTTTGTTTTATTCTTTGATTATTAAACTTTACACGTTGTTTGAAAATAATCAAAAACTGCTTACAATATATATTCTTACTGATTTTATATTTATAGACCGATAACAGTATAATTAACGCTAAATTAAATAATGTGATCTATTATAATAACTGAAACCGTCAAGCATTTGTTTGTATATGTGTATGTAGGTGCGTGCGTGCGTGCGTGCGTGCGTGCGTGCGTGCGTGCGTGCGTGCGTGCGTGCGTATTTGTGTTTTAAAACTACTCCCATTCGCATAGGTCATTATTTATTCATTCTGATCTCTGCGCTATCATAAAAATCAAAATGAACTTCAGAGCGCGCCCCTTACTGTAGATAAGCCGGTTAAATTGTGGCTTACAAAACAATTGAGTTAAAACAGTAAACAAGAGTGGTGTCATATATTTAATATGAAATAATATGATACATGGAGTGATTTAGATAGGTAGGTATTCATCGGTGAGTATATTGACAAACTACGCATGCATGTCTAAAATAATGCATAAACACGTGTATGCGAGGCTAAACATATGGTTTTGTAATACACAGACACATGTCAGAGAAATGACTTGTCGTTGAATTGTTTGAACATCGTATACGTATTGAGCATCGGTGTTTAAAATATATATTTATTAATTCATTATAAAATGTGTATGCAATAAAGTTGTTACTACTTTATTGAGATATGTCATCATTCGCCACTTCGTTTTCAAATTTATATTTTATAATATAAATCAGTAAAAAAACACTAATTTTAGTAACCAAATGTACTGAGACCGCTATTGACAACATAAAAATGGTGTCATCAAATACTTTTCAATGATTTGTAGGTCAAAACTAGGATTTTATAGTCATTGGATTAGCAATTATATGACTAAGAGGAAGAGAGGTAATCTTCCGCTGACTAGAAAACGTGTTTCATTACATAATAGGCTAAACTGAAAAACGTTATAAAACTTTCTTAGTAGCCCTTGCAATAACCAATTGTTTACACGGTATTCATTTTAGTAGTATCGACAACAAAATCGGAATACTGACTACTACTTTGATTCAGTTAGCGATTAGCCATGGAATACTTCTGACTCGGGGATTGATTTGGTGTATACAGACTGTGTGTATTAATAAATCCCGTATATTGATAAGCGAATAGATAATGGTTGAACACCGAAAAAAAACAACAATAAAATATACATTTATAAAAACGCTTCAGTATACGTTTTGTTAACGACAAACTTAAAAATGGATTTAAAAATACGTACGTTAATCGTTGTATTTTATTTTCAGTTTCTTGCATCACTGACAAATGAAAGTGGGGACATCAGCATGGACAAAGATAAACACTACAAAAGTGAAGGGATACTTGGACCAGTGTCTAAAGCATCGCCTAATGAACAAAATGCCATAGAAAATGTTAAGGCGGTCACCGCAAAAAGAAATAGTGACATTCCTGAATCAAATATAAAAATGGTTGAGAGAGAGACTAGGAATGTTAGATCGTTAGTTTATTCGTCTCCATACCAAAGTGACTATATGAATGAGAGTGAGTACCTAAGTATGATATCTGACCAAAATGTTTTAAATTTCACAAGCACCTTATTTGAATACTGCCCTTTGGTAAAATTTAAAAACATAACAGTGAAAAGTTCCGCGATGCCTCCTCATGATGGAGATGACAATGTTTGCTGCGTTCCGTGTAGCGTCACAGATGAGTGTCATGCCGACAGAACATGTTGTCCACATATTCCATCAAAACGCGTACATACTGAGGTTGATCGTACACGATATGTATGTAAACAAACAGTTGCGTTTACTAAAATGGTGTATAACAATAGGTTTAAACACGAATATCAGTATAATCTTATTATGTCGTGCCCAGCTGATTCGGAGCCAGATGGAAGGGAACTTTGTGAGAGCTCGTCCACACAAGAAAGTTTCTCTATGATGGAAGCACTACCTGTGACGGACAGTGTAAAGATGATAAACTACATCAACGTACATTGTGCGGCGTGTAACCAAGCTCGTAACATCTTACCATGGCAACCGAAAATATCGTAAGTAAACACTTGCCACGTGCAAGCGTTATTATTGTTCTTAATATATACACTAACATAAAGAAGAAGGAAAAAACAACAAAAAAACGAACTGTATCAAATATTCATCTATCCATTAAGTGAGCGATCAATGATGAAATGGTATAATTATTAAGAACCATTCAATATATTGTACATAATACGCATTAAATTAAATTTTGAAAAGTAAGATTTTCAGATGATCTTGTACATGATCACCCTTGGGATCAATTTTGAAAACGAGTAGACAGGCATTGTTAAACGTTGTTATTTGACCAGTGTCATTTTTCACACTTGAAATTTAAAAGGGGTCCATTTTTCACAATGATCTAATTATTACGTTACAACGTTGTCCGTCTCTAGCTTTTCCTGCTGGCCTTGGACCGTTGAATATGCCGTATGTTGCATGTCATTAAAAATGCAATTGTGAACACTACATTACACACATTACTAATAGAATTTTAATATCTTAAATTGGATTGTTTTTGCTGACTCCTTTTGTCTGAGGTAGTAACGCTGAAGCATGTTTCAGATTTGTCATCACAGTTTTTCCTAAAGTTGTATTCGAATCATTTTCTAGTGTAATTATTATTCTGTTGCTATGGAATAATGATTATACAAGAAGTATTGAATCAGACTCTGTTTAATCGTTTGTTTAGTTTATTGCTTTATCTTTTCTTGTATTTGTGATTTGGGTGTGGAATATGTGCAAATAAGTAAATATAAACAACATTTATGTTACTTTGGATTTAATAGATTATGAACAATGAATAGGATGGATCGAAGTCGCTTGTTTGGTAAAGATATAACAAAAAAAACGATGTAAGTTGAAATGGGCATTTTAATAAAGATGCCGGGAAATATCGAATATAATTCCTGAAGAGTTACCAGCACATGTATACATTAAAACATATATGTACATACAAAACAGTCGGATACAAAGTAATGAGCATAAAAACAACAAAGGATGTGGTATTTTCTAATCTGCCTCAATTATAAATAAACTAAGGCTAGTATAAAAATTACTAGGAGCCCATGAGGAATCAAGGTAATGGTTTAAATTTAAAATGCCAAGAAGCATCGTCAGTGAGGGTTTCAGTAACATATCAGCATTTGGTGTTGGATATATTTTAAAACTGTTATTTACGTATTATTTAAGAAAAAATCCCAAATATGTGTCGAATTACTGAAATAGTAAGCATTAAAATAAATAGTTAGGACAATTTTAAGATTTAAAACATATGTTCTTGGAAGTGTAAATACAGGCATGTTGTCAGTGTACTTAAATCATAAAAGTGGTACGGTACCTTTATTTTATATGAAAAAATGCCAAAATATAGACTGAATTGATATAAACATCCATATGACAGTTAACGATATAACTAGAACAATTCTTTTTAATTCGCCCCTGTGCGAATTGAGATTTGAGAATGAAAATAAAATACAGTTTTAATGTTATATATTATCCTGTTTTCTTTTAATAAAGCCTTCATAAACACTTTTCTGCAATACATGTCCCTGCATTGGTATCCTGAACTTTAGCAAGATCATATTGAACATACTTTTAAACGAGTTCAAGAATCTAATAAAGAGGTTATAAAATGGTAGCTTTAAACATACGTAACTCTAAACGTTTTAATTATAAATTATAGAACGGTTCCATTAAACAGACATATATATATATACTTAATTGCTTAACATTTCAACTTTAATCTTTACTTAAAACTTTGTATCTTTTCTCTTTGGTCATTTTAACCTTTTGAACTTTTTATTTAGTTTTCATATTTCTTTACATGTGCATACTTTCGGGTCTCTTTTAGTTCTGGTACTAGTTCTGTACAGCCATGCGGTTTGATAGGGACGTTTTACCAATAAACAATCGTATCTCAAACCGTTGTTTCACATAAATGGATAACAAGTGCTCAATCTTAAAAGAAATCATACTTTGAAGTAATTCCATATTTATTGACATGTATCAAAATACGAGAGAATAAACTATATAATTTTTATATTAGTATATAAATGAGTTTAACGCCTTTTTTAAAACACTTTTCAGGTTATACATATGTAGCATGTTCAGTTTTATATACGGAGGAAGACCTCACGGTAGAATCACCGTCCATCCGCAAGTAAATGACAAACTTTCTTACATAAAATTTTTGGTGGAGGTGGACCTGTAAAATCTTTATATCATAAACAAAATCATATTGAAAACTTGCTGTACTTCGTTTCATCAGTATGTATCCATTTAACAATATACGGATGCTCTTGGTGGAATGACCAGTTAAGTCAGTTAAGTTCATATTGGGCTAAACATTTGTCATTTAAATATATTTTGTGTTATTAAGATGTGGATTTGCTCTGTTTTCGACGGACTTCACTGAAATACTGGAGGAAGTGGACAGCCGATCTGATTGTTATTTGGTATTTATACCGCCAGTCGGTATAGACGTGAACTCCACCATATGCTATCTAGACATTGTCAACAAGTGTAATATGTCCGCCGGTAATTGGAGCCAATATGACCCATCTGTAGACGCCGCCTGCCAAAGTATCCATCTATTTTACATGAATGTGCGAGATGATATAAGGTATTATACTCCACAAAATAAGTTGAAGACCATGTAATAAATGTTATAAATTTAATACTTGTGGACGATTATAACTATCATTAAGTTAAATTCAAAATTACAGCTCAAAATGTTCGTAAAATACTGAGATAAATAGAAATACAGTGTCCAATTGGAATTCTTATATTCCAATTAGCATTAGTTTCCAACGGGAAAAAACGATTTCCAAGCGGTCAATTACAATTGGAAACACAAGTTTCCAATGGGAAGGTAAAGGGTCCAATGTAAACAATCCTATTCTATTTATAGATCAATTATTTTGTGTACATGTAGAGTAGGAGCGTGTATATGTATATGAGTGAATGTGGGCATGCGCTTGTGTGTGAGTGCAGCGTTGGTGCTTGTGTAAGTGCGTTTGTGTGTTCGTCAGTGTGAGTGAAGGATACGTGCTTTTGAACGATTTTATATGCAGCGTGAATGCATGTGCGTGCATACAAGTACATTAAAACAAGAAGTAGTAGTGAAAGTAACAAACACAAAATACGAATTTATATTTGTGCGTGTGTGTAGTGTACACAGTGACAGAAAAAACAATAGCAGCAGTAACATCAACAGCAGCAGCAGTAGTAGTAGTCGTAGTAGTAGTAGCAGTAGTAGTAGTAGTAGTAGCAGTAGTAGAAGTGGTAGTAGTAGCAGCAGTTGTTGTAGTAGTAGTAGTAGTCGTAGTAACAGTGGTGATGTCGGTAGTGGTTATAGTAGTAGAAGTAGTAGCGATGGTGGTAATGGTGGTAGTAGTAGTAGTTGTGGTGGTAGTACGAGTACTATAGTAGTAGTGACGGTGGTGATGGTAGCATTAGTGGAAGTGGTAGTACAAGTAGTAGTAGTGACATTAGTGATGGTAGTAGTAGTTGAAGCGGTGGTGGTAGTACGAGTAGTAGTAGTAGTGACGGTGGTGATGGAAGTAGTAGTAGTAGAAGTGGTGGTGGTGGTGGTAAAAGTAATAGTAGTATGGTAGAGGAAATGGTAGTGGTAGTGGAAGTGGAAGTAGCAGAAGAAGTATTACGAGCAGCGCAGCAGTAGTACTATTACTAAAAGTAGTAGTATAAGCAGTAGTAGTATTAACAGCAGCAGCAGCAGTAATAGTATAATTAGTATTAACAGCAGCAACAGCAGAAGCAGCAGAGTAGTAGAAGTAGAATTAACAGCAGTAGCAGTACTAGAAGTAGTAGCAGTAGTACTAGCAGTATTAACAGCAGCAGCAGCAGAAGTAGTAGTAGAAGTAGTAGTAGCAGAAGTAGTAGTAGAAGTATTAAAAGCAGCAACAGTAGTAGTAGTAGTTATAGTACTATTAACAGCAGCAGCAGCAACAGAAGTAGTAGTAGTATGAGTAGTAGAAGAAGCAGAAGTAGTAGTTTGAACAGCAGCAACAGCAGCGGTAGTAATATTAACAGCAGCAGCAGAAGTAGCAATATAAGTAGTAGTAGTAGTACTAGTATTAGCAGCAGCAGCAGCAGTAAAAGTAGCAGTAGTAGTAGAAGTAGTAGTAACAGCAGTAGCAGCAGTAGTAGTAGTATTAACAGCAGCAGCAGCAGCAGCAGTAGTAGTAGTAATAGTTGTATTAACAGCAGCAGCAGCAGCAAAAGTAGTAGAAGTAGAAAAAGTAGTATTAACAGCAGCAACCGCAACAGCAGCAGCAGTAGTAGAAGTTGTATCAACAGCATCAGCAGCAGTAGTAGTAGTAGTAATAGTAGAAGTAGTAGTATTAACAGCAGCAGCAGTAATAGTGGTATTAAAAGTAGTAGTAGTAGAAGTATCAACAGCAGCAGCAGCAATAATAGTAGTAATAGTAGTAGTAGTAGTAGTAGTAACAACAGCAGCAGCAGCACCAGCAGTAGTAGTAGTTGTAGTAATAGTAGTAGTATTAACAGCAACAACAGCAGCAGCAGTAGTAGTAGTAGAAGTAGCAGTTGTAGTTGTAGTAGTTTAAGTAGTAGTAGAAGTAGTATTAACAGCAGCAACAGCAGCAGTAGTAGTAGTAGTAGTACTAGTATTAACAACAGCAGTAGAAGTAGTAGTAGTAGTGGTAGAAGTAGTAGTAACAGCAGTAGCAGCAGCAGTAGTAGTAGTATTAACAGCAGCAGCAGCAGCAGCAAAAGTAGTAGCAGTAGAAGAAGGAGTATTAACAGCAGCAGCAGCAGCAGCAGCAGCAGCAGTAGTAGAAGTAGTATTAACAGCAGCAGCAGCAGCAGTAGTAGTAGTAGTAGAAGTAGTAGTATCAACAGCAGCGGCAACAATAATAGTAGTAATAGTAGTAGAAGTAGTAGTAACAACAGCAGCAGCAGCAGCAGCAGCACCAGCAGTAGTAGTAGTTGTAGTAATAGTAGAAGTATTAACAGCAACAACTGCAGCAGCAGTAGTAGTAGTAGAAGTAGCAGTTGTAGTTGTAGTAGTTTAAGTTGTAGTAGTAGTAGTATTAACAGCAGCAACAGCAGCAGTAGTAGTAGTAGTAGTACTAGTATTAACAACAGCAGTAGAAGTAGTAGTAGTAGTGGTAGAAGTAGTAGTAACAGCAGTAGCAGCAGCAGTAGTAGTAGTATTAACAGCAGCAGCAGCAGCAGCAAAAGTAGTAGCAGTAGAAGAAGGAGTATTAACAGCAGCAGCAGCAGCAGTAGTAGAAGTAGTATTAACAGCAGCAGCAGCAGCAGTAGTGGTAGCAGTAGAAGTAGTAGTATTAACAGCAGCAGCAGTAGTAGTGGAATTAGAAGTAGTAGTAGCAATAATAGAAGTAGACGTAGTAGTAGTTGTAGTAGTAGTAGTATTAACAGCAGCAGCACCACCACCACCAGCAGTAATAGTAGTTGTAGTAATAGTAGTAGTATTAACAGCAGCAACAGCAGCAGCAGTAGTAGTAGTAATAGTAGTAGAAGTAGTAGTTGTAGTAGTAGTAGTTTAAGTAGTAGTAGTAGTATTAACAGCAGCAACAACAGCAGCAGTATATTTTAGTAGTAGTAATAGTAGTAGCAGTAGTAGTAGAAGTAGTAGTAGTAGTAGCAGTATTATCAGCACCAGCAGCACCTGCAGTAATATTAAAAGTATAAGTAGTATTATTAACAGCAGCAGTAGTAGTGGTAGTATTAACAGCAGCAGCAGCAGTTGCAGCAGTAGTAGTACTAGTAGTATTAACAGCATCAGCAGCATCAGTAGTAGTAGTAGAAGTAGTATTAATAGCAGCAGCAGCAATAGTAGTAGTAGTAGTTATAGTATTAACAGTAGCAGCAGCAGCAGCGGTAGTAGTAGTAATATTAACAGCAAATCAGCAGGAGAAGCAGCAGTAGTAGTAAAAGTAGTAGTAGTAGTAGAAGTAATAGTAATATTTACAGCTGCAACAGCTTCATCAGCAGCAGTAGTAGTTGTAGTAGTAACAGTTGTAAGGGCAATAGCAGCAGCAGTAGCAGTAGTAGTAGTAGGAGTATCAACAGCAGCAGCAGTAGTAGTAGTAGTAGTAGTAGTAACAGTAGTAGGAGTAGTAGTAACAACAGCAGCAGCAGCAGCATTAGTAGTATTAGTAGTAGTATAAACAGCAGCAAAAACAGAAGCAGCAGTAGTAGTAGTTGTAGTTTTAACAGCAGCAGCAGCAGTAGTATTTGTTGTGGTATTAACAGCAGCAGCCGAAGTGGTAGTGGTATAAGTAGTAATAGAAGTATCAACAGCAGCAGCAGTAGTAGTAGTAGTAGTAATAGTAAGATTGTATTAACAGCAGCAGCAGCAGCAGCAGCAGAAGTAGTAGTAGTAGTAGTAGTAGTATAAGTACTACTAGTAGTAGCATAATTAGCAGCATCAGTTGTAGTAGTAGTAGTATTAACAGCTGCAGCAGCAGTATAAGCAGTAGTAGTAGTAGTAGTAGTAGTAGTAGTAGTAGTAGTTGTAGTAGTAACAGCAGCAGCAGCAGCAGTAGTTTTAGAAGTAGTAGTAGTAGTAATAGTATAAATAGCAACAGCAGCAGTAGTAGTAGTAGTAACAGCAACTGAAGCAGTAGCAGTAGTAGTTGTAGTAGTAGAAGTAGTAGTGTTGGTGGTGGTAGTAGTAGTAGTAGTAGTAGTAGTAGTAGTAGTAGTACTAGTAGTAGTAGTAGCAGCAGCAGCAGTAGTAGTAGTAGTAGTAGTAGTAATAGTAGTAGTAGTAGTAGTAATAGAAGTAATTGTGGTAGTAGTTGTAAAGTATGTTTACTTTCGCTGCCCCAAAAAACTATCAATACCTATCTTTTCAGAAAGAAATGGCAAAAATGTTAATTACGATTACATGTCGGATTACCTGCCGTAACTGCATGTCTCAAAGAACTTCGGACGCTATGTGAGCTAATCAGTGCCAGTGTGTTATTGTAATAGTAAGGTTACCAATGACCAAGTAATCTCTGCAGGTGGGGTCATAAAAACGACAAAGACCATCAGTCTTTAATTTAAAGGACACGATCATTGCTGTAAAGTGTCGCTGAATAGGTAATTTAATATTAATATTAAAGTTATTTTTAAAAAAGTGTAAAAAGAGCAAGAGAGATACAATCTTATTAAAATAGAAGTAATATCTGTTGAAGTTTAATATAAAAAAAACATTGTTATATGTATCAGTACAACAATGTTTTTTTGTGTTTTTATTTTTTTTTCTTATATTTATCAGTGCAAGCCGGGCCCGATTAGCTCAGTCGGTTACGCGTCTGTCTATCAATCCAGGGGTCGTGAGTTCGAATCCCCGCCCGGCAACAGTCTCCGTGATGCTTTATATACGACATGGTGTCTCATTATCATTCGTCTCTCATGACTGATTCAAGTGGGAAAGTTATCAGTTATTTGCAGAGATGAGGTGTGCTTGAGTACTTGTTAATCCCAGGAAATAGTGGTTAGGTTAACTGATCGTCTGATAGCTCTCGATGGCATAAAAATGACGCTAAATATGCAATCAATCATTATCAGTACAAATTAGAAATAATGAGTAATAGTAGTTGTAATAGTGATAGTCATAGTATTAAACATAATAAAGACAAATCTGATTAAAGATCTCCTGGGGGCAATATTGTCCTAGTTTATGAAGAGATTTATTTTAAACTACAGCAAAGGATATTGAACGGCAGTTGACGAATTTGTTTTATTATTGGGGTTTTATATCTGTTTTAACATATTTAAGGTTAATACGGCGTATCCAGTTTTACTAGTGTAATAAGAAATCAGAATCCGAGTAGAACAACGATACTTATCATTGGTATCTTTATTTTTTTAATATTTATAATTTACCTTAGCTGATCACGCTTAAGTTGCCATTTCCTTAAAAAATAAAAAAAATGTATTCATTCTGGCTGAAATTAATAAACAAGTTATATTTACTGTTTTATTTATATCAAATTTCATAAAGTAAAACAATATATAAAGTGAAACAAAATACCGGAAACTGTCGATATGTTACGAAAGTCTCGGCGAGTATCGCTCGTTATATTCCCGATATTTCCGATAGCGATTACCTGTAGCAGACGAAATGGTCATCTACCACCATTGCGTTTTCCATAGACTTTCATTATACTGTTTGACCAAATTTTCACTATTTCTATCATTCGCGGACCAAAAAGTCCTATATCATATTAAAGTACTGTCCTAGACTCAAATTAAAATGTCCCGGAAATGAGGTCAAAAGTACCACTTTTTACCACTTTTTGCCCCCTGAAGTTGGGTACCCCCACTTTCAGCATGAAAAAAAGTAATTTTCACCAATTTTACTTTCCATGCAGTTTCCTTGATAAAATGAATGTAGTCAGTCACAGAAACATAATTCTAATTTTTTATTGACAAAAATATAATAAACTTATATTTTATTGTGATCATTTGCCAGTTTAACATTTTCATCTAACCAGAATTAAGCTTACTATAGAAATATATGCCCTGAACATCCTATACTTTTTTCAGCCAATCAGAGAGCTCGTCTCAATGGTGGTAGCTGACCAAATATAATTTTTTAAGCAGACGATCCGCGCAGAGTTTTGGGCATTCGCCATTCACACTTATCGACGGTATCCGTATACATCTCTTTCTCGTCTTTTATAAGTAAACTCTTGGTGCCGAGAAGAAAGTTGACTTTAAAGATGATAAATATATAGTATTAGTCTTGGTAGTAGTAACATAGAAATAAACAGAAATATGTGTGACAGAAGATGCTTATATCAATTTCAAATGTCACATTTTGGTGGGGTTTTTGTTTTCAAATATAAGAAACAACTCTTCATGGTCTAAACATAATTTTGTGTTACTTTTTTACTATTTTATGGGAAACTTTTCATTTTTGTCCATTTCTGAAGTAAAGAATAATATTTGTAGTAGTAATAGCAGTAGTAGTATAGTAGAAGTAGTAGTAGTAGAAGTAGTAGTAGTAGTAGTAGTAGTAGTATAGTAGAAGTAGTAGTAGTAGTAGTAGTAGTAGTAGTAATAGTAGTAGTAGAAGTAGTAAAGTAACAGAGAAGTAGTAGTAGTAGTAGTAATAGTAGTAGTAGTAGTAGTAGTAGTAGTAGCAGTATTTGTAGTAGTAGTAGTAGTAGTAGTAGTAGTAGTAATAATAGTAGTATAGTAGAAGTAGTAATACAAGTAGTTAGAGTAGTAGTAGTTGTAGTAATAAAAGTAGTAGTAGTAGTAGTAGTAGTAGTAGATATAGTAGTAGTAATAGTATTATTGTAGTAGTAGTAATACTAGTTGTAGTAGTGGTAGTTGTAGTAGTAGTAGTAGCAGCAGTATTTGTAGTAGTAGTAGTAGTAGTAGTAGTAGTAGAAGTAGTGGTAGTTGAAGTAGTAGCAATAGTTGTAGTATTGGTAGTAGTAGCAGTAGCAGAATTTGAAGTAGTAGTAGTAGTAGTAATAGTAGTAGTAGTAGTAGTAGAGTAGTAGTAGTAGTAGTAGTAATAGTAGTAGAATTAGTAGTAGTAGGAGTAGTAGTAGTAGTAGTAGTAGTAGTAGAAGTATAGTAGTAGTAGTAGTAGTAGTAGTAGTAGTAGTAGCAGCAGTAGAGGTAGTAGTAGTAATAGTGGAAGTAGTAGCAGAAGTAGGAAGAGTAGTAGTAGTAGTAATGAAATTAGTATAGTAGTAGTAGCAGTAGCAGAAGTAGTAGCAGTATTAGTAGTAGTAACAGTTGCAGTAGTAATAATACCAGTATAGTAGTAGTAGTAGTAGTAGTAGCAGTATTTGTAGTAGTAGTAGTAGTTATAATAGTAGTATAGTTGTAGTAGTAGTTGTAGTTGTAGTTGTGGTAGTAGTAGTAGTAGCAGAATTTAAAGTAGTAGTAGTGGTAGTAGTAGTAGTAATAATAATAATAGTAGTAGTAGTAGAATTAGAAGTAGAAGTTGTAGTAGTAGTAGTTGTAGAAGTAGTAGTAGTATAGTAGTAGTAGTAACAACAGTATTTGTAGTAGTAATAAAAGTACTAGTAGTAGTAGTTGTAGTAGTAGTGATAGTGGAAGTAGTAGTAGTCTAAACATAATTTTGTGTTATTTTTTTACTATTTTATGGGAAACTTTTCATTTTTGTCCATTTCTGAAGTAAAGAATAATATTTGTAGTAGTAATAGCAGTAGTAGTATAGTAGAAGTAGTAACAGTAGTAGTAGTAGTAGCAGTAGTAGTAGCAGTAGTAGTAGTAATAATATTAGTATAGTAGCAGAATTTGAAGTCGAAGTAGTAGTAGTAGTAGTTGAAGTAGTAGTAGTAATAGCAGTGGTTAGGTAGAAGTAGTAGCAGCAGTAGCAGTAGAAGTAGTATAGTAGTAGTAGTAGTTGTAGCATCAGTATTTGTAGTAGTGGTAATAATACGCAACACTATATTTTTTCACTCGATACACCCTTACTTGACTTTAGATTTTTCTTACTGGACACTAGATTTTCTAGTTTATATTTACTCATCATTCTTACACGGCATTGAAATTTCTTATTTCACACTATATTTTCATACACGACATTGGATTTTCTCACTCGATACACAATATCCTTACTTGACTAAAGATTTTTCTTACTGGGCACTAGATTTTCTAATCTATCTATACTCAACATTCTTACACAATATTCAAATTCTTTATTTGAAACTTTATTTTCATACGCAACACTAGATTTTCTCACTTGATACACAAAACCCTTACTTGACTATAGATTTTTTTTTACTCGGTACTAGAATTTCTAATCTATATATACTCAACATCCTTACACAACATTAAAATTCATTATTTGACATTATATTTTCATACGAGACACCAAATTTTCTCATTCGATACACAACATACATACTTGGCTATAGATTTTTCTTAGTGCGCACTTGATTTTCTAAACTGTTTTTACTCAACATCATTAAACAACATTCAATTTTCTTTTTTCACACTTTATTGTCATATTCGACACTTCATTTTCTCACTCGATACACAATATCCTTACTTGACTATAGATTTTTCTTAATGGGCACTAGATTTTCTAATCTATCTATGCTCAACATCCTTACACAATATTCAAATTCTTTATTTGACACTTTCTTTCCATACGCGATACTACATTTTCTCACTCAAAACACAGCACCCTTGACTATAAATTTTTCTTACTGGGCACTAGATTTTCGACTCTATATTTACTCATCATTCTTACATGGCATTTAAATTTCTTATTTGACACTATTTTTTTACACGCGACACTACATTTTTCACTTGATACACAACATTGTTACTTTACTATAGATTTTTCTTACTGGGCACTAGATTTACTAATCTATATTAACTCAACATAATTACACATTATTCAAATTTCTTATTTAACACTATATTTTTATACACGACACTAGATTTTCTCACTCGATACACAACATCCTTACTTGACTATAAATTTTTCTTACTATGCACTAGATTTTCTAATCTATGTATACTCAACATCCTTACATGACATTTGATTTCCTTATTTGACACTATATTTTCATACACGACATTAGATTTTCTCACTCGATACACAACATCCTTACTTGACTATAGGTTTTTTCTTTCTGGGATCTAGATTTTCTTATCTATATTTAATCAACATCATAACACAACATTCAAATTCTTTCTTTGACACTATAATTTCATACGTGACACTAGATTTTCTCACTCAATCTGCAAAATACTTACTCGACGATTTATATTTCTAAATGGGTACTAGATTTTCTAATCTGTGTATAACAACATCCTTACATGACATTTTATTTCCTTTGTTGACACTATATGTTTTTCATACGCAACAATTGATTTTCTCACTCGATACACATCTTTAATCAACGTTATATTTTAATTACTGGGCACTAGATTTTCTTATCTATATATACACAATATTTTAGTTGACATATGATTTTCTTACAAAACACTTCATTTTAAAACTTAAAATTAGTCAAGTTGTGAATTTCTGAAAAGTTTATATATGTAAATATGACATCACACCTTGAAGGTGTCAAATTAAACATCAATTACTCATCGAAAGCACTCGTATATTCCTGCAGCCTGTTAATCCTTTTTTAAAACATAGTTTCCATTTCCCCATTGTTCATTTTTTATAGAAAATTATTATAACTATTAAAAAACATAAGGATTTGTATGTTGTCATATTTAAGACCAGATTTTTCGAAAGCGAGGCAAAATATTGTAAAACAAATACCTGGAATTAATCCTTTAAATTTCTCTCAAAAACAATGGAAAATATCTTTATATGTTTGTTGTTGAATGATATATAAAACTTGCATTCTTAAAGGTAATAAAATAAAATAAAATAATTAACATTGTTTATTTAGGGTCCAGATCTTTCTGAACGCTACACGCGTAGAAACAATGGGAAATGTTGATTTTCGAAAATGGATACATTTTGGAGGAACATTACATTTTTTATCAATTTAAGCTGATTAAGATAACTTTAAAAGTATCGGCGATTGAAAATATAGTATACCAAATGGTTATTGTGAAGAATTCATATTGGTATTTTTTTATATATTTAGTGAATTAAGGTTTTGAAAACAACCATTTGATGCCGAAAAAAAATACATTGCTCGGAAATGAGTAAATTGTGGATGATTTCTTTTCTAATAAATCTTAATTTATTGGTAACTCTGCTATATGACCGATGGCAAATGTATTATATCAAATGAGTTTTGTCAGTTTTTCTTGTTTCTTTCTTGAGTATCTTTCGAAAATTAAGGTTCAAAAAAGGAACGCATTGAATATAAAACCACACATTTTGTCAATATTGTTCGATTTTAAACATTTTATTGGACGAACTATTTCTTCTAACTTTTAGCAATTCAAAGTTTAGATATAATGAAACAAATCATTTAAATATCAATAGATAACTTAAAGTAACACCAAATAAAAAAGCATAATTGTACACCCATGAAGCGTGGACTTTCCATAGTGCGTGTGAATATAACGTGACACCGGCACTTTCCAATTAAATAACACCGATATCGATATTGGAACCATCCAATTGGAAAACCCTCTGTTCTCATTGGCAAATTCTAAAAATAGATTGGTGATTCCAATTTGGAAATTTATCTTGCCAATTTGGACGAAACGACTTTCCAATGGGAAAGCATGCATTTTGGGGGTCTTTAGATTATAATTGTGACATTAATCAGCAATTCATAATGCTTTTGGTTACCTTTTTGTGATCGCATAGTCCTACTCTTCAAACTGCGATACTTTGTCAATAAAAATAACGAAAGATAAAAAGAAAGTTTTTCCAGAAATTCACTGTGTTGTGTTTTATCCATATTTTGCATATATAATGACTATTTTATTAATTAATTACTCCAAGACCAGAAATATATTATTGGGTTAAACATGCTTTTAAAACAAATTTTAAAATTCATTCTGTCTTTTTAAAATGTTTTATCGAAAGCTAAGTTAGCATAGCAATATTCATAAAATCGTTTTCAATTACATTTTCTATGCATGTGTGGGGGGGGGGGGGGGGGGGGACGTACGTGCATGCGCGCGTGTGCCACATATCAGAATAGAGCCGTGAGTGCATATTTGTTAATAACATTTCAAATTATACTTCCGCTAATGCTGGCACCCCAAATGTATATTGCATAAAAATGATATCTCAGATCTGTAATAGATCCCATAACTCGCATTCCCCATAACTTCAACGTTCAACTTTTAATGTTGAGCATCAATGTGTGCCTGCTGTGCGTGCATTGTTGGCCTTCTAGCACCAATACAAATACTTTTTTACAAACATTTAACGTGTTAATATTGGGTTCAACTAAATTTAAGTAAACATATTTTAGCGATTGGAATATTGAGAGTCAGTAGAGTTTAATGGATTGCATGCAAAACCAATTGACGGTAAACAATATATTGACCATTGAAAGAACCATATAAAAGAATTAAACGTCTTTGGCACCTCATTTCTCACACAGAACGCATTTTTCACATGACATTGTGTGCAGAATCCGAACGCATTTTTCACATTACCTTTGAAATTTGCATATAACATTACACCTTAACTTAACATAATAATTCACTTAAAGTAACAATATTGGCATACAACGCATTTTTTCACCGATTTGGCTATTTATAATAAATGAGATGACAATGGTTGTGCAATCCTGTCTTGTTTTTGTACCTTTTGCTGACGGTCTACAGTTTTCGCAGTACCAATATATGACTTAAAATTTCACAAATATGAGAAAATAAAGTCACGAAGTGTTTGTATTGAGTCTTGGAAAAGGAAGCGATATGAGATGAGGTATATCAGATGAGAGATACAAGTTATTACATGAGATATGCGAGTTTCCAGATGAGGATTGTGAGATGATATAAGCGAGTTACGAGCATAAAGATTTAAGTTACTATAACTATTAGAGATACGAGTTACGAGATGGAATGTTCGAGATGTGAGATGATAGTTCTGAGATAAGAGATGAACTGATGATATGCGAGTTACAAGACGCTAATTGTAAAATGATATGATAGAATTGAGATGCATGTTACAAGATAATAGTTGTCAAATGAGATAATAGAATCGTGAGATGCATGTTACAAGATGATAGTTGTAAGATGAGACAATAGAATTGTGAGATGCATAACTACATGAGATATGTGAATTACGAGATAAACGATGTGAGATGAAAGTTAATGCATGATAGATGCGAGTTGACCATGTCTTGGACGCATGCAAATTATCGTGTATATCTTGTAATCAGATATAAGCACTATTACTACTTTACTGTTTGAAAGTCAGCGGGTTGGCTCATTGAGACCGTCTGACTTCGAATCTAGGGAGCATGCATAGTACACGATATAAATCTATGTCGTTCTGTAGTTTAATATGTAATACTTTTTCAGGAATTTCGTCAGATATTTTATAAGACTTATATATGTTTAGATATAAGAGAATAACTCGATTTATCCCCACGCAAATATGAATGGTGTCAACGAATAGAATAGAATGTGTTGTATTTTCAGCAATGGATAAGGTTGAGAACAAATAGCAGTTTGTTCAAATTTATCGTGCAAATAATACTTATTTAAGGTAATTTGCGGCGTTCCAATCGGATTTTTTACGTCTGGCAAAAATTATCAAAATTCTGTACACATATACTATGAAGTATCAGCTTTTGGATTAGCTGATTTACTTAATAAAATATATTGTCTAACCACACCGCCTAGCGGTACGTGTTTTACGGACGATTTTAACGTTTTTTTATAATAAAATGATCAATATTAATAATAACATTATTTAAATTACTTTTTAATTTCTTTTGATAAAATACTTATTAATTAAATTACTAGATTACATTAGATAAGTTATATAAGATAAATTACTTATTTTATCTGCTGTGATAAGATTATAACTTTAATATAGATAAAGCGCAGTTTATGTTATCTTTGCATTAAATCATCACAATGGGGTTTATTAAAACGCGGGTTTAAAAACAACACATTTCGAATATTCACGCTTAATTGCACAAAAATGCTCTGGTACAAGTTCTTGAATTTTGCATATGTTAAACTTTGCTCATTTACTACAGTATGACTGAATAAAAAGAGTGTTTTTTTATTCAAATTAAAAACCCTTAAAAACACACGACGCTTGTCTGCTATTTCGGACGACGTTGTTGTTTTGTATAAGTATTATATGGCGTTTCCTTGACGTCATTCGAAATTACAAGCAAACAAATTCAAATTTATGAAAAAAACACCACTTATTTATATTTTATCATATTTTAGCGAAATTAACAACGTTTAACATAATTATGTGGAATTCAAGAACTTGTACCAGAGCTTTTCCGCGTTATCAGCCGCGAATGTTCAAAATCCGTGGTTTTTAAACCTGCGTTTATATCAACCCCGGCGTAATGATTAGATGTAAAGGTAACACAAATTATATTTTATCTGCATGAAAGTTATTATCTTTTCACAGGTTATAAAACAAATAATTTAACAATGTTATTAAAAACAATTTTGAATAAATATTGATTATTTTACAATAGAAAAAACAGGGAAAATCGTAAAATTACGTACCTTTAGGGGGCGCTGACAATGGGAAACTGCTGTACTATATTTAAAAAAACAAAGCTTCAACAAAAGCTGATACTTCAAAGATCAATTATATATATTTTTGATAAATTAAGCCAAACGTCAAAAACCGATAGGAACGCCGGGTAATTGAACAAAAAGCTGTTATCTCCGACAAGATTTGTTCATAATTGCATTTGATTTCCTTTAAAATAGGTTATCTTCGACAGGGTTTGTTCATAATTGCATTTGATTTCCTTTAATATCTGTTATCTTCGACAAGGTTTGTTCATAATTGCATTTGATTTCCTTTAAAATCTGTTATCTTCGGCAAGGTTTGTTCATAATTGCATTTGATTCCCTTTAAAGTCGGTTATCTTCGACAAGGTTTGTTCATAATTGCATTTGATTCCCTTTAAAATCGGTTATCTTCGACAAGGTTTGTTCATAATTGCATTTGATTCCCTTTAAAATTGGTTATCTTCGGCAAGGTTTGTTCATAATTGCATTTGATTCCCTTTAAAATCTGTGTTCATAATTGTATTTGATTCCCTTTAAAAATCTGTTATCTTCGACAAGGTTTGTTCATAATTGCATTTGATTCCCTTTAAAATCTGTTATCTTCGACATGGTTTGTTCATAATTGTATTTGATTACCTTTAAATCAACATTGATCAAGTATTAAAAAAAGGTTATAGAATGTTGAGCATGTGATGCAATGGTAGAGCATTGGATCCAGGATAAGAGGACCAAGGGTTCGATCCTTCGCATCGGCTATGTGTGGTGTTATTGGGGAAATAATGAGTCCTGTATGCTTAGTAATGGTCCTACACAGGTATATTTAACAATCGGTGTAAAATAGATACGATTAAAAATTGTAAATAATACTAATTTTATAGTGATAGTCGATGTTTTTATATAATATATACATTTCCTTTTAACAATTTAACATCGTGTGTGTTTTTTGTAAGTTACCTTTGAAGACCTTCATACAGATAAAATGTTACGAGTTTATTTTCTGCAAAAAGTGTAAAAGGACAGATTGAGTATAATAATAAAAGAATTATGAACGTTTAGTTTTGGTTTTAAAATGGAGATTATTACATTTCTGCCAATATGTATGAACATATATTTTCAGGTACCAGAATGTATTTTGTGCCTTATGCAATGGCGTAGACAGTTTGGTCAGTCAGTGTCCTTTTACAAATCAATTCACCTCTGCGTTTTCATACGTTCTTTCTTACAATCTTCCAAAGAAATCAGATGATCGGGATGATAGAAACGTATGTCAACCAGGAAAAATACTTGAACCAATAACGGTAGGAGAAGATGGTGTTTCTTAGAATATTAGCAGGGAACACGAATCCTGCAAGAATAAATTTGATTTAAATAGTAAATTATCATACTGATGTCTGTAATAATATTTTATTATTCCATTATGTATAATTCTGCATAATAAAGCTGGTGTGAGATGCTTTCTCGGCAGGACACACACATTGGTGACGTCATTGTTTTTGCGATGTGTTAAACGCATTTTTAATGTAAATTAATCATTACATTTATAAATACAAACTCGCCGGTGTTGCAAAAAGTAGGCACTGCAGGTCCGGGCCTGTACCTTTTTCCAGAGAAATTGATTGATTGATTGAATATTTAACGTCATTTTTTGCCATCAATGGTAAACATACGATCAGCTAACCTAACCTCTGTTTCCTGGGATCAAAGGTTAACCATTACTCAAGCGCATTCCGTCTCCGCAAGATACTGATAACTTCCCCCACTTGAACTAGCGGTGAGCAACTAATGATAAAGAGACACAATGTAGTATATCAATCATCACGGAGACGACTGTTGCCGGGCGGGGATTCGGACTCACGACTCCTTGATTGATAGTCAAACACGTAACCGACAGAGCGAATCGGGCCCGGCCAAAAGAGAAATAAAAATGCGCATGGAATTGATTTGTTTTACATAGAAATAAATACCCACAATTACTCCTGAGGTGCATAATTTATTCATTAAAAATATTGGGAGGACCATAATTTAATTATTAGATTAACTACTAATTTTACCTGAACCGACCACTTTAAAAAAACTGCATTTATTTTGTTTTAATTTCATCAATACAATTTTGAACAATTATCCGGCTTGTGTTTGCAGTGTTGCTCCTTTAAATGAAATCATTAAAACAACATGCAATCAACATTTTTTCTTCTTCATTGTTTTCAAATTTAAAAAGTATTATATATTGAATAGCATTTTGTTTAAGTTGGAGTATCAGGTCTTAGACTCAAGGAAAACATTTATCGAAACCGGGTCGACCATACCTAGACCTATCCTCAAAACACTGAGCGCTAAACGAGGAGGCATTCTAGTACCATTTTCAAGTATTTGGTATGACCCGATCGGGGATCGAACCCACCACCTTCCGCATGCGATGTTGACGCTCTACCAATAGATCACCGCTGCGGTATTCGGTATACAAACTGTTAGACACGATTTTACGTAACCTTTATCTATGTCTTATATTAACCTCCTGTAACATCACTACCGTATCATCTGTACAGACAGAGGTGATCTAAAATATATACGGTAAATGTAACATTCTCTTGAGTAATGTGATTAAAAGAATCTTACATTTGTGCTCATGTGTTATTTATTTTATTAAATGCAATAGCAGAAATGATATGTCCCAGGCTGAACCTCGAATTATATAATACTATTTTTTGCAAACTTGTGTAATAAATTCATTAATGATTGAGCACTCGTGATACATCCTTTGTACATTATAACTTTTTAATTGTTTTTTTTTTTTTTTTTTTTTTTTTTTTTTTCAGAATACGTGCCAGTTTCTACATTGTACTTTACCATTGCGAATGAATACGTTGACTCAAACATGTGGTGAGGTTTTCGCGTCTGCTTCTGGCTGGTACGTTATCCCAGTGAAAGTCATACATGAAACACCGCTACCTTTTTCGGACACAGACGCTTTCACAAACCAGTTACTTAACGAAGTGGTGAGCAGGTTAAGTTCATTTTTGAAATGTTTCCAGTTTTATCATAAGACCAACATACTTTTCGCTAATGAAGACGTGATTGACGCTCGTGAAATAGACATTACTGAAAGCATTTTCAAAGTTTCCATTGGTAGTTTAGTTATGGCAAATCCTAGCAAACAAAGAAAATGGTTTTTGGACGTTTTGAAATTCAACTACACGGCAACTTTTCATTATGGCTCAGTTATGTTTTATGTAATTCCAGGCAACTTAGATTCTATTCAATTTGTCACTAAAATGGACCAGGCAAGTGTTAGTTTGAGAAAGCTTATGACGCCAGTTCAAACTAACATATTAGTATTTAAAGACTCTTATGACGATTCAACTACTATCATCGATGAAAAATATAGTTCCGAATGCTTTTACGAGGAAGATAAAGAATCTAATTTTGTTAATTTTTATGTAAATTTTATGGCTTGTCCATCATTTTTATACGAACTGTCTCATACACCTCTTGTTAGATTCGCTGGGGGACTTTTACTGACAAACAAAAATGTTACGTTTGATTTTAATAGTTTTGAAAGTATCAACGAAACCCATGTTCTTATATGCGCTGAACAAGTTTTTGAAAACCCGCTATCAAGCTCAGGTCAAATCAATACTGGAATAACAGTCGCGCTGATTACTATACTCGTTTGTTTGACTGCATTTTTATGTTATGGACAAAAAGTGGCCATATCTTTTATATGACCTTGCTTTTATTGTCTCATATAAAACCACATACATTAACAAAAGGCAATAGGTGTTCCATTTTTGACAAAAGCAAAGCTTAAGTTATAATTGTATATTATCAAAACATAAAATGGTATTCAAATATTGCAATTAAAGACAACGCCATGTGAAGGAGACCTGGTCCATCGACATTTTGTTTTGCAAAGTTATTGCCTTTTAACCACTTGTCAGATATAAATCTCCATAACTTTTCAACCGATTTTGGCAAACTATGATTCATAGTTGTGCAAATCGTCGTAACGTTCTGGGCGATCGATATCTATCCCTTTCGTTATATTTAATGGAAATGTTTGCCAGCACAACTTCTCAACTGATTTTTGTCAAACTTGCTAACGGTCCAGTTATAAAAATCACCGTCGCGTTCCAGTCTATTGATATTGGTAGAGTTACGGCACTTTAATTGTTTTATACAATCTTGTCAGCAAGTATTTCTAAACTTTTCGGCCAATTTTGGCCAATCTTTCTACGAATTATAAGCATGTAAATGCATTGGTCACTGCATTCTGTCATTGTGACGGGTATGTGACCCTTTCATTATTTTTAATCGTATTTCTTGTCAGCACTACTCCTTTTCCTATTCTCAAACCTATTTTCGTCAATCTTGCTAGCATGTATCAGTGCGAAGTACAAATGACTACACTAGTTAAACTACATTACCCTATTAAAATGACTACAGGCAGGGCTGATAAGGTTATCGGTGTCGATGGACGCATTTCTAGTTAAATTAACATTACACTAGAACTATGTTCATTTTCGGATGTTATTGTATGCTTCAATGATTTATTATCAATTAGCGTTTTTCGTTGTTTTTTTCATTATTGTACGCGACACAATTTTAGTGTACTATTTATAAATTAATCTACAAAATGAATATTCATTAGCATTCAGATTCATTTTAAATGGCAAACCAAACATTGCTAAATTTCACTTGTGTATATTTATAGTGCTGAATTTATATACATAGTACTGTTCATATTGATGTTTACGTATGTGTTGTAACTTTGTTTTAAATACTACATACATTTTCAATTAGAATTATGGCATATATCTAAACGAATTACGTCACGGAGTAATGTCGTCATAGCTGATTACATTGACTAACGCACATGATTACACACAAAGAAGAAATAAATAAGTAAAACAGTCAACAACATACTAGTATACGCATTTGTTTTGAAACACATTTATGAAATTATTATTTTAATACTCAGCGTTTATTTTTGCCATCGAAGACTAACAGACGATTAGTTTACTTAACCATTACTTCCTGGCATATTGGAAGGTTAACAAGTACTCCAGCACAATCACCTCCGCAAGTAGCTGATAACATTCGTTCTTGCGGTGAGAGACGAAAGACGATGTTACGCAATGTTGTTTACCATTTATCACGGAGACTATGGCAAAGTTGGGGATTTGATCTAATAATCTCAGAATTGAAAGTCAGGCGCACTACCGACTGAGCTGACCAGGAACGGGTCAATCAATGAAAATCAACACTATATAGTATATGAAATCATCACAAATATAAATACAAATGTCAACAATGTATATACAACGTAAGCAACACAAACACATACAATCCGCAATAGCAATATGAAATTAGCTGTAGATTAAAGAATGTCAATGTCATACCTCGTACTAATATAAACTTTATCTAGATATAGTTCCTTACAAATTGTTAAATTCATTCAACTTTCATTGAAAGTATTTTAACATATGGAAACTTGATATTTGTGTTAATATGTGTAACCAATACTGTGTATCTATGACTCAATTTACATTCTTGCTAACGTATAACCAGCCTCTCCGTGAGCGGTAATTTTATAGTCAGTTTCAATTGTTTATGTTGTGCTATTTGCTCACTCATTGTTTGCATGTTCGTGGTATATTTGATGGTACGGATTAATGATTATGTGATTAGCTCAAATGTCTACCAAAGAACACATCACAGCTCGTTTATCTTGATATTCACACTGGCAATATGCTGAAATATTTAAGAAGCATTGAGTATTGAACCTAAATGTTCATTTATATCCTAATCCATAACTAGTATGTATCAGTGTGTGATTTCTGATATCAGATATCGATGGTTCAGTCTGGCAAGTTTTAATGTTGTATTTTGTTGATTTATTTACATAAAGCTGTATTTCTAATATTTATTTGTCGCTTTGAATGTTTAATACTTCTGGTGATGATGAAACGATTTCATAATGTCCCTAGTAGTTGGTTTAAAGATATGTTTTGGGCTGAGGGCCAATGCGACCTAGAACCAATTACTTGACATTTTACAATCATTTATATAATGACAATATTATGTACCGACTCACATCTATCACATAAAGTAATCTTTCTGGCCTAGCCTAGCTTCATGTCGATATATTTAATTTTAAATCGGCTAAATTTGCATCATAGTGAAATAACATTACCTGAATTACAATGCTTGTAAAATAGAAATACACAATACTGTGTCGTTGTGTTAAGCTATATATTGTTGAATTGTATTGCTACAAAATTGAGTTTCATGTTACATTTCGCTAACAGTATAAAGCTTGAAAACACTAACTCGTATTGTTTCACTCATTTACAAACCTGCTAATATAACATGTGTGTTGGTCAGCGGTTACCATCAATTGATGACACCGGTTAAAGATAATCCAAATTCTCCGACTGATTCTTAAACGTGTTCATCTAAAATCAATACGTTAAAACTTGTTCTTTATCTCGTACGAAACTGTGAACGTTATGAAAAACGTGGAGGATGAACTTGCGACTCCTGGGTTACGAGTGAAGCATGTCACTGGTGTTGAATGGTAAAGTTTTCATTTAATACTGAACATTTACGCTCTTTGATTGAACGATAATATGTACATATGTATTATGAATGTTCGTTTTATCACTAATAAAAAGAAAAGAGTCAATTCCACTACGGTGGTAAACTATGTCATAAAAGGGGTTTAATACATGTATGATAATGATATTTGAAAGTCAGTAACGATTGTGTCTTGCCTTCTATGGCTTCATGTCCAGCCGCTAGTTAAATTGAGGGGTACCGAATGTCTAACAGCTTGACGCCTAGCAATGGTAGCTTTCGCGAAGTAACTGTGTACAGCATAAAGGTGTCTCATAAGCGAAGTATAGCTGGTCCTTTCAATAGGGGTGACGCTATATTAAACAAACACCTTTCTTTACTGTGTATACCCTACAGAAAACATGTCGTATTTCGGCTATGGTATAATAACTTAGGTCTTACTAACCAATTTATTCCCCTTAATCATGGTAGCAATTCTAGGCATTATCTTTGTTGAAAATACTTAAAATGGTTATATTGATTTGTACGTATCAGAACACTGGAACATACTCGTGAGTTCTGCCAAGTTTCAATGAAGGTATAACAGTTTAAAGGTTAGCAGTGATCCACTGCAACACATGAGACAAATCATCAAACCATCGAAATTGTGAAAAAGCAATCTGGTCAACCCTGGTTTTCTTGCATATGTGGACTTACAGAGGACTATCTATGGAAAAAGACACTTTTAGAACCATTGTATACTTGTTCAGTGTTTCAGAAGTGCATGTCTCTATATGTAGATTATTACAAAATTAATTGATTTGTGAAACGTTAAATTGGTTTTAGATGATAATGTACAAAATATGTGATGAAAAAAAGCCATACGAAGCATTAAAATGATACATTCACCACAACTGTACAAAATCAAACAGTCAAACAAGACGATCGGGTCCGTTAAATAGCAATGATGCAAAAGTCCAATTTTAACATGTTGATTGGTCAGTTGCTTGAATGACGTCACACTTTAGTAGGCGTTCAGTTGCTATGAGTTATGGGACAGGCAAAGAATAACCAGCTTTTGCATTGGGGGTTGATATACCTGATTCGGGAGATATCAGGTTCTGGGATAGACTAGGAGATATCAGGTTCTGGGATAGACTAGAATATATCAGGGTCTGGGATAGACTAACCCCCCTTTCAATGCACTTCATATGTCAAATTCACATGCACACACTTGATACATGAGCTCTATCTATCTCTAACCAATAAACACATAATTAAGATGATGAGAAAGATGACCACTGGCTTGTCTGTTTCCCCAATTAGACTAAGAAAAACGATGCTATCAGTGTGGTGTTTCAATTAGCGAGTACAGTTATTTACAAATAAATCACTAAGTTACTTTAGATAATCTGCAGCTGCAGTACTTTAATGTTTCTTCTTATCAGAACTTTCCCATACAGGCACACATGTGTACTATTTCAGTTATACTATACTATATTAACTAAGACAATGCTCTATATATATATACATATACACATACAGATAGACAATATACTTAATTAATTATGTTTCGTGACAATACCCCCCTGCACATGATAAAACATACATGTTTTAATCTGAAACACGAAACTACATTTCATCTGGGCTATGACGGCCCAATAAGTCCGCCCCAACGTTTTCTGATCCTTTTATCGCTGTTATCGTAAAAGAATATGCCTGCAACGCCAATACCCACCTCATTGTTCTTGCATTTGTCACCTTTGCCCTGTTCAGATATACAAGTGGTTCATGGTCAGTTTCTAATACAAAATTTTTACCGTATAAATACGCCTGGAATTTCCGAATTCCCCACACAAGTCCAAGACATTTCTTCTCAATGACTGAATATGCTTGCTCTGCCCCCTTCGACTTTTAATTAGCATATCATACAGGGAATTTTATCCCATCGTGTTCCTGAAGTAACACTGCCCCAATCCCTTCGTCTTAAGCATCTGTCCGAAAAATAAATTCTTTGTCAAGTACAGGTAATCTCAAAACAGGAGATTTAGATATACTATTTAACAAAGCTACATAGGCACTTTCATGTTCACCATCCCAGATTACATTAATTTGTTAGATTTCCCTTTCTTGGTCAGATCGGTAAGAGGTGCGGCAATAGCACTGAAGTTGGGAACAAATCGCCTATAATAGCCAACAAGACCTAGGAAAGATCTTACTTGCCTCTTTGTTGTTGATCTGGAAGATATACTAATACTTATCAACTTACCTAGGCTGGGTTTTATTTCACCGTTGCCGACTACATGTCCAAGAAATTCGAGGTTAAAATAACCAAATTTACATTTTTATGGCTTTACCGTGAAACTCGCATTTCTCAGTCTGCAAAACAATTGCCTAAGAATACTCGTGTACTCCTCCCAAGTGTCTGTGTACTCTATGACATCGTCTACAAAATTTTCTACCTGATTAATGTTGTACAATAACTTACGCATCATTTTACAAAAGGTTACTCCCGCATTAACCATTCCAAACGGCATCTTATTGAATGCAAACAACCCTTCAGAACACACGAATGCTGTTGTTTGTTTGCATTGTTCTTTCACCCTGATCTGCCAATATCCCTTTGTCAAATCGAGCTTGGTTAAAAAACCTACCCATTGAGAGTCTTGCGAAAATCTCACCTGGATTCCCAATCGATTCCGAGTCAAATGTGGTAATTCTATTTAATTTCCTATAATCCAGGCAAAACCAAGTTGACCCATCCGACTTCTTGACAATCACCACAGGTGAGGCGTATGGTGACTCAATGATTCCATATTTCAGCATCTTAACTATTTCGTCCTTGATGATATCCCGCATAGCAAATGGAACCGGATATGGCCTGGATCTTATCAGCTCACTCGACGTCAATTTTACGTCATGTTCCACAAGATCTGTACTACCTGGCAAATCTGTCAAAACGTCTGCGAATTATTCTAACAATGGCACCAGTTGTTCGCGTTGTACTTTTGTTAGGTCAGGATTAATATTGACATCCTTTACTGTCTCTGTTGTTTCTAACTGCGGCAACTGGACTGTAAAAGTTCCCCTTTCGTCTATCTCATCACCTTCCTCATTGATATCATAACTACACTTTGATGAATCTCCGTTGTCTATCACGACGGCACATACCTTATTCATAACCCCGGTGTCGTCATCTACGCAGCGTTCAACATATTGCATGTTTGCATGATATATTTTAATCTTACCTCTTATCTTTACTCTGTAATCATTTGAACCAACCGTCTCTACTATCTCAAACGGTCCCTTCCATTGCATCAATAGTTTGTTATGATCAGTTGGCAAAAGTATCGAAACCTTGTCACCAACTTTCATCTTTCTCTGTATCGACCTCTTATCATAATACTTTCTATATCGCTTGCTTGCTTTTCTTAGCTTTTCTGATGCCAGTTTGCAGGTTTTTGATAACCTCTCCTTCAAGTCTAATACATACTGGTATGTTGTCTTTACTTCTGGATTACTTGACTCATTTGTCCACATCTCCTTTAAAATAGCCATAGGACCACGTACTGTTCTCCCATACAGCAATTCAAACAGTGAAAAGCCCATGCTTTCATGGGTCACCTCCCGATATGCGAGTAATAAAGCATCTAAATACCGATCCCAGTCCCTGGGTCTCTCTGCGCTCATCTTTCTTAACATAGATTTCAATGTACCGTTAAATCTTTCAACTAGCCGGTTGCATGCCGGGTGATATGGACTGGTGGTAGGCGGAGTTTGTGATAACAGTCTACTTACCTCTTTCTTTACACCTGATGTAAACTGACTGCCCAAACTGTTAAAATTTCCTTAGGCACTCCTACCCTTGAAAACATACCAGTGCCTCGGCCACACGTTCAGCCTCGATGCTGCGTAGCGCTACTGCTTCCGGATATCTTGTCGCGTAATCAACTAAAGTCAAAACATACCTGTTTCCATTCTCGGTCACTTGTGCGATAGGCGCGACAAGGTCTACAGCTACACGCTCAAATGGTGTCTCTATCAAAGGCATCTGACCAAGTGGTATCCTCGTCACCTTCCCCTTTGGATATGTTTTCTGGCAAACATCACATAAACGACAACATCGGTTAACATCTCTGGAAATACCTGGCCTATAAAACTGAGTTAAAATTTTATTTTGTTTTTTTAATCCCTAAATGTCCTGAAAGTATGCTTTCATGTGCTATTCACAACACTTGTGGTCTGAATGTTCTAGGAACGACTAACTGATGGAATACCTTTCCATATTCAATTTTTGGAGACTGAAATTCTCAATACAGCAAATCATTCCGGTACAGAAACTTCGATACATTTTTACTCTTTGTTTGTACTGTTTTCGAATTTGCAAGTTCTTTGACATGCTTCAATGAACTGTCATTCTTTTGTTCTCTGATGATTTCATCAACATTTACACTCTCTATCGGACTACTAACCTTCATTTTTGAGATTGGTTTCGCCATTTTTACTTTTTGTGCCCTTGTTTGAACAGCCTGACCTTCCTGCATGTGACTCTCTTCCCTACACATATTTGAATTCATCCCCACTTTTATTATCCCCCTTGATCCATGCAAAATCTGGGTCACCTGGATCTCGAACTCCAGAAAGATTGCCCAATATCAGCTGGTATACGGAATTTTTCAAACACAGTGCTACAATTTCCCCGCAAAAATATGGGGTTTCCACCTCTAACTTGGCCACTGGTACCTTCCTTACTGTACCATCTATTAATACGCAACACTGTGTCTCACCAGTAAATTGGTGTTCCTTGACTATATCATGTTTAACAACCGCTCTACTACACCCACTATCTCTAAGTACACTAACCTCAGTTTCCCCTACATAACTTATACTAGTAGGCATTGTCTTACATTTACGTCCATAATCTTTATTATAGGCCAAACTCATTAACGGTAACATGTGTCCACATTCCAACGTTACGTCTGTCTCATTTACACAACACTTAAACACGAACCAACATTTTCCCTGTTATTCATTCTCCTCCCCCTTTCTTTATTGTTGATATTACAACTTTTGTTTTCGTCTGACCTTCCATTAAATCTACCTTGTTCTTGTACATAGCTACTTCGATTGAAGTAATTGTTATTTCTTACCTGCCCATATCCTGCATATTGTCTTGCCGACACTCTATTTTGCGGTGACAAACACTCCTTAGCGATGTGGCATTTCTTGCCACATTCGTAGCATTTTTTTATCTATAATATGTTTCCCCGTTGCATGATCATCATAAACAAAAACTGGGTTATATTTCTTTTGAGGACCTGTACCACTCCCCAAATGTGCCTCTACATATTTCTCTGCCAAATCCATCATTTCTACAATCTTTTTAGGACCCCTTTCCCTTTAATACAGTGCCAATTTGCTGCTACTAGCCTGTAGAAACTACCCCGTTACAGGAGATCTTTTAAAGCCTCAAATGATTTATCAGCATTAGCCATCTCCATTCACCTAACTAAATAGTTCTCAATACGAACAGCAAATTGAGATGAAGTTTCTCCCTGAGTAGGCCTACTTAATCTAAATTTAGATCGGAATCTCTCTTCCGTCATTTGAAATCTCTTCAATAAAGCAGTTTTGAGTTTATCATAGTCAAGTGCATCCCCTGGGGCTAGCCGACTATAAACTTCTAATGCCTGACCCTTAAGTAGACCACTTAAACTTGTAGACCACCCTTCCTTATCCCACTTCATAGATAATGCAAATCTTTCAAAACGTTGTAATTATGCATCAATGTTATCTTTCGCATCATCAAAATTAAGGTAATTTAGGAATCTTATCCCTAGCTCCATTTTCAGATCTAGTGCTACTAGATATTTGCTGTAATTTTTTTGCTCTCTTACTCCACCTCTTTCTCAACAATGCCTTTTGAATTTCGCGCTCTCTAAATCTTTCATCTCTCGCTATTTGTTTATTCTCCCGGTTTTTCAATAAATGCCAAAAGTTCATTCCCTTCTAATCCTAAACTTATTCCAAAACTCACCATTTTTTCTAATGTTTCTGACCTTTTTTTTAAAAAATTTGAATAACAATCTAAAGTTTAAAATAATATGACAGTAGCAGTATATTTCACTCTAAACAAAAAAATCCCTTAATACAAGTAAGAAACGTGAGTGGTTATTTCCATCCTTGTGAAGGTGTATTTTTGTTAAACAATATTTGAATAATTCTATTTATTTTACTTATTTAACTATACCCCACCCGTACTTCCAATTGTCACGATTTCTCGTGATTGTGGGATCGTTGTTAAATAATTTTAAGACCTTCAATTGGTATAAAAGAACCACACATAGATGCTTTTTATAACTAAACTATTTAATACAATAAGAACTAAATATACATATATATGGCACACAACCTCGCATCTTTACTCTCGGACGGTCAAATTCACTCTGCTATCCCTCCCCTTTCAATGCACTTCATATGTCGAATTCACACGCACACACTTGATACATGAGCTTTATCTATTTCTAACCAATAAAGACATAATTGAGATGACGAGAAGATGACCACTGGCTTGTCTGTTTCCCAAATTAGACTAAGAAAATAGATATTATCAGTGTGGTGTTTCAATTAGCGAGTACAGTTGTTTACAAATCACTTAGTTACTTTAGATAATCTGCAGCTGCAGTCCTTAAATGTTTCTTCTTAACAGAACTTTATCATACAGGCACACATGTGTACTATTTCAGTAATACTATACTATATTAACTAAGGCAATGCTCTATATATATATATACATATACACATACAGATAGACATTATACTTTTATTAATTATGTTTCGTGACAGTTATAACAGATACACACTTGCTCGCGCATGCAAGCACGAATGCACGCACGCGAGCATACACCCAGCGTGTGACACAAAATCAATCACGTAATCATCACATACATTTATGAACTGTGATATAAGAACATATAATATATTCACTATTTGTATTACGTACAGTAGATATATAAAGATTAAATTAATAACCCATGTTCTGCCTTTAAAGTATTGCATGATTTTATCACAAAATATACTCAGCCTTTTAAGCTTGTTTGGATTTACAGTGCTACATAGTTCTATAAAATATTAGGTCTAGTATAACAGAATTTATTAAGATAAAACCTTCTATCGTCATGAAACAATGGACATACTAAAAGATAATGAAACTCATCACCAATATCATTACAGGTAAGGTACATTTTCGTTTATTTGCAGGCACATTTCTCCGCCTGCATACTTCTATAGGCACCTGCCTACTTGTGTAGGCAAGTTATGATTTCAAGGAGTTGCGATAGGCTGAGGCTGAGCAGAACGCAACAATCAATGACGTAGGCGTTTCAGCTGTCAGTAGTGAGGGCCATATGTAAAAAGAGTTGTGTGCATAACGTATACATATTTTGTTTTCATAACGTATATATATTTTGTTTTCATAACGTATACATATTTTGTTTTCATAACGTATATATATTTTGTTTTTATAACGTATATAAATATTTTGTTTGCATAATGTACATATATTTTTACCGGTGTGCATAAAGTTTATATATATATATATATATATATATATTGTTTGCATAACGTATATAAATTATGTTTGCATAACGTATATATATTTTGTTTGCATAGCGTATATATATAGTTTTATTTGTCGAGGTTGTATATTTTTTACTTAAACGTATATATATTTATATACAACATTTATATTTATGTTGCTGAAAATTGTCACGTTTTGGCGCCTCATAAACTACAGACAAAAATAAAAGATTAGAAAAAAACATACACGGTATCAAACAGCATTTTAAGAGTGCAAGAGCCAGCTCATAACAGTGATAGAAGTTTGAAACACGTGTCATCATATAACATATAACATAATTATGTAACATCACCCGCCATAATACCGTATTTACGTGCAGATTTGGTCAAGTACGGCAATGGACCTGACACCAAACGACTATTGATCAGCCACTGTCCGCCAGGCAGTGTTGGTCCAAGTAAATTTACTTAATCATCATTTATTTGTCTAAGACAAATGGCGGCGTTGCAACCAATATCGATCGTTGAATGTATAATTGATTTCTTTGATTGATAGCCGGCGTCAGGTCAATTGTTCCGAGATTAAATACTAAATAGAGGATCTTACATGGGTGCTTCTTTTTATTATTGAGGCACTCCCAGGGGTTTTTGAGATCTGGAGAACATTGCCATTTATTTTCAGAGATCTTGGGAACAATAGCCGTTACTTTCAGAGATCCAGGGATCAAAGGCCTAATTTTAGAGATCTAGGGATATTTATCTTAAAACAAAAAAGTACCGAGTTTGATCAATTTGATCAGAGACATTTATCTGCATATAAACAGCAGGCCCATAGCTAGACCTTAACAACAGGGAGGCCGATTCTTGGGGTTAGGGAGGGGGTATGGGGGGCATGCTCGCCCAGAAAAAAATTAGGCGATGATGCCATTTCTTGCGTTTTCATACATATCAGAACCTATTTTGCCCATTAAAAAATATGGGGTTTAACAAATAATCACCAAAATGACAACAAATAAAACAAACACAAATATATTGTATTCATAAGATCTATACTCTTAACATATTTTTTTATCAAATAAAATGAGTTGATACATGCAAACGTAATGCAACATGCATTCATACATATAGATTTACAAAAATCTAAATTGAACAAGTGTGTAGCATAAGTCTTAAAATCAATTCTTTGAGGCTGAAATCAAAAACATTTAAGTATTAGACTAAGCATTCACCAACGTCTTTCTGATAACAAATTGTGACAATTTGCTTATTATAAGTCGAACATTAGATTATTAACGTTATCAAAGGCATTCAAATACAACAAAAGTTTATAAAGTCATATTTAGTATCTTTCTGAAAGTATTAATTATGATGATCAAATCCAAATGTTCAAATAAATATGCTTAATGTTTATTTTTTATTCCAATTTCTTAATTCTAAATAATTTGTTCAAACATTCATGCCTAATGTTTACTTTTTATTCCAATTTCTTAATTCTAAACGATTTGTTCAAACATTCATGCCAAAATGCCTGATTCTAAATACTTGATTATCATTGTATATAATTTGTATACTATTTTTTTCTTAATTTCTATTTCTTAGTTCTAAATGATACATTCTTCATGACAAATCAATGGGTTAATTCTTAATGTCTATTTAATGGTAGTGGCAGTTAATATTGGTGTTATTGTGATGGTGGTTGTAGTAGTGACAGTGGCAGTGGTTGTGGTAATGTAAATGATAATGCTTATATGATTGTAAATTGAACCCAGGATCGGAAGGTGGTGGGTTCTGTCCTCCCTACGGCAATCGTTGATTCCTTGAGCAAAACACCTTTTTCCGCACATGCTTAGAACTGGTAATACACAGGAAGACTTCGAGCGTAATTTGTATAAATTGTAAGTACTTGAAGTAAAAAAAATCAGTTAAATCTACAGTGTTGTATATATATGGAAAATATTCACATTATAAATCATTACTCTCATCTAAAAACAGGATTTTTATCTATAAAAACAGGATGTTTTCATCGAATCCGTTTCTAAAGTATTCTGGGATTTTGAAAAAAAAATCAGATAATATTAATGACATTGCAATACACATTCAAGTATCACTTGTCCATGCACGCACATGCTTTACAATAATAATATATCACAGAAGTTAAGAATCATGGCAGCACTGCATGTTTATGTTGTTGATAAAAATTTATACGTGACTCAAAATAACAATAAGTATAATTATGCTAAATATAAATACGAGAAAAAACATATATCAGGTTGCCAACGTTATCAAAATTATGTATGTTATGTTATCTTAAATTGAAGCTATAAAATTTGTATACAATTTGTTCTATGTTTGTTTTTTAATATAAAAATATATTTCATATCAACAAAATGTTAAGATGTGTTTATTTCCAAAATGAGTAATCTCCACGTCCGGACAGCCCACAAATCTAAGCGACTTTAGAAAGTCGTAAATATTCATGTTAGCATCAATATGAAAGCGCGTGGTCCAGTGGTAGAGCACCGAACCCATGATCAGAGGGTTGTGGGTTCGATCCTCCGCTACGGCTATGTGTAGTGTCCTTGAGCAAGACACCTTTTCCGCATATGCTTTGTACTGGTTCTACCCAGGAAGACTTCGAGCGTGATATGTCTAAGTTGTAAGAACTAGTTTCACAATCGAAGTAAAATAAATAAGTTAATATGAACTAAACTATGAAATATAAGGTTTAAATTTTGATGCATTAATTTTAGTATGTAAATTTAACTACATAAACATGTTTAGATTATCAGTCCAATATTACAAATAGTGTAGCAAAACCCAGGACTTCGTTCAGTTCAGTTAAACGTTAGCCAACATATTTTTTCTGGATACTGGCTTTACCTCAAATAAGCACACAACACACAACAAATTATGGTAACCAGATTTGCTGTTTAACGTTGCTGAACATAGCCTAGTTTCTAAAGGCGTAGTACCATTATTGCAAAAAGGAAGTGCTTCCATGGGGTAGTCGCATAATGGCGGTTATAAATAATCCTCATTTCTGCCTCAAATAAGGCATATATTAGCATATTTACATTGAAATTTCATGAAAAATCACAAAATTTTGAAGATTTTTTATTTTGGATGATTGAAATGTGCAATTTTTAGCATGTACATTGTATTGAATAATGTATTTTGGTAAGATAATGTCTTCAGTGTAACATGAGACTATTTTGGTGTAAATATTTTAATGTAATTAGGTAAAAAAAAAATGTTTTTTGTAAAATTAGTCAAACACATCAAAATTGCATGTCTGCCAACATCTCGCGCCTGTATATAATGATCATGTAAAAAGTAGTATTTTGACAAAAGTTTCAGTATTTGCAACTTGGCAGTATTACTTCAAATTGATAGTACTTAGTAAAAAAGAGGTAATTATGAAAGTAAAAAAAATGTTTCCTTATAGGCATAGTACCACGATTGCAAAAAAGAAGTGCTTCCGTGGCGATTATAAATAATCCTCATTTCTTCTTCTTTAAAAATGCATTTTCAATATTTTAATGCTCATTTTTTTATTTGAATGGCATTATTGATGTATTTTGAACGTTTTGATAGCATTGTCATGTTTGCATTGTGAAATTAGAAAAAAAAATTATGCTTGGAAATTGGGGTATGAATACATGATTTCGGACGTCTACTTTCACTTTGTCGACAGTGTACACACTGAGCAGAATAAAAATCTCTTATATGACACATGACCCCTACTTTTCTCATCAAATTTTGATAGTGCAGAGAATGACAAACAGTAAAATGTAAGTTTCACTTCTTTCATTTAGGATTCTTTATGAATGACAAGCCTTCAAACTTTTATTATTAACTATAGAATAAAGAACAAAAATCAATGGTGCGTTTACACCTATAAGAGAGACTTGAGTGAAATGGGGGTGATTTTCCAAAATGTTAATTGTAGGTAAAATAACCTCTTTTTTTTCTCTCTCATAGTCTTAAATGACAAATTGGAGACATTTGCTTCATAAAAAACAACATTTTGGCAAGTTTATGCCTCAAATAAAGCGTATATGTGCATATTTACATTGAAATTTCATGAAAAATCACAAAATTTTGAAGAATTTTTATTATGGATGATTGAAATGTGCAATTTTTAGCATGTACATTGTATTGAATAATGTATTTTGGTAACGTTATGTCTTCAGTGTAACATGAGACTATTTTAATGTGAAACTTTTAATGGAATTAGGTAAAAAAAAATGTTGTTGGTAAAATAAGTCAAACACATCAAAATTGCATGTCGGTCAACATCACGCGCCTGTATATAATGATCATGTAAAAAGTAGTATTTTGACAAAAGTTTCAGTATTTGCAACTTGGCAGTATTACTTCAAATTGATAGTACTTAGTAAACAAGAAGTAATTATGAAATCAAAAAAAAGTTTCCTTATAGGCATAGTACCACGATTGCAAAAATGAAGTACTTCCATGAGGTAGTCGCATAATGGCGGTTATAAATAATCCTCATTTCTTCTTCTTTAAAAATGCATTTTCAATATTTTAATGCTCATTTTTTTATTTGAATGGCATTATTGATGTATTTTGAACATTTTGATAGCATTGTCATGTTTGAATTGTGAACTTAGAAAAAAATAATGATGCTTGGAAATTGGGGTATGAATACATGATTTCGGAAGTCTACTTTCACTTTGTCGACAGTGTACACACTGAGCAGAATAAAAAATCTCTTATATGACACATGACCCCTACTTTTCTCATCATTTGTTGATAGTGCAGAGAATGACAAACTGTAAAATGTAGGTTTCACTTCTTTCATTTAGGATTCTCTATGAATGACAAACCTTCAAACTTTTATTATTTACTATAAATTAAAGAACAAAACTTAATGGTTGGTTTACACCTAAAATACTCTGGGAATTTGAAAGAAAATCAGTTAAGCTTGGTGACATTGCAATATACATTTAAGTGTGTATTGCCACTGATATAGATAAAATTAGATACAATATCGAGATGTAGTGAGGCCGAAATAACGATACTGTCATTAGCCATGTTAAAAATGTTGTTGATGTTTTAACTTCACTGTGAAAAAACACCCAGGTTTCTGAGGAATTCGTGAAAAAATTAAAAAACGAAAATGATATAATCCTAATTAATTGTTAAAACATTTGTTTTGATATTCTTGAGAACGTAAACGTAAAGATAGTTGATATGTACATTCATGGCAGTTATGCTTTATTGGATAAAAATAGGAGTGGGGGAAATACCATTTTATATAGAGTAGATTTTGGGCAGCCAAATGTGCTTTTCATATCCGGTCTAATTGCAAATCCACTTAACATAAACCAACAGCTTTCTGGCTGTTTTGTTAATCGCGTTTAATTTTTTATTGCTGTTTCTTTTTACTTCAAATTTTCAACACATTACCTCATGTTTCACAAATTACAGCTATAAGAAGATTTTGTTTGGTCTCATCTGAATAATCCTCAAGTAACACTCGGTAATTTTCGGTTTCTCCGATAACAAAAAGTGGCGAAGCTGATTGGATGCACGGAAGATTCTGAACCTTTACTAGGGAATACCATAGTAATACTGTATTATAATTTATTTAGTTTTAAAATGCAACAAAACCATTAAATGTCGTGCCTCAAAGTTTTTTCGTACCTAGTACTTAAAACAGGGAGGCACCAGCCTCCCTGTGCCCTCCCTGTGCATCAGAGTAGCTACGGGTCTGAACAGAGATAGGCAACTGAACCACTTGTCTAATTTCAGGTGGCACATTTGGCGTTTTCTAGTTTAGATTATACTTATTTATTTTACTACGATTGTGAAACAAGTTCTTACAACTTAGACAAATCACGCTCGAAGTCTTTCTGTGTATAACCAGTCCCAAGCATATGTGGAAAAGTGTCTTACTCAGGGACAACACACAAAGCTGTGGCAGAGGATCGACCCCACGTCCCTCCGATCATGAATTCGATGCTCTACCGTTAGACCACGTGGCGTTTTCTAAATCATGGAAACATAACATATTTTTGTGATTATGGTATCAAACGAAAGGGCTTGATTGTAAATTTGGCAGATTATTTTTTCTTTTTTAAATCTAAAGAAATGAAGAATTTTTACGCTTTATGTTATTTTTTTGTAATCATTTTTCTTTTTAGCCAATTTTTAGACTAACTTCTTCATCTTTCTACATATTATATTTATTTTTTGTTTGTGTTGTCTAATAAACATATTTGTTAAATTAATACTTCCTTTTTTCGTGAAAATTTCAATATATTTCGTTTTCAATCATAAATAATATAAATTCAAAAGAAAAATATTAAATAATTGGTAATTTGAATTGGTCATCATTTTTATCAGCTTTACTTTGGTACCAAAGCTATTTAATACAGACGAATATTCGAAAAGTTATAAAAGCAATTCTGAATGTGCCGTGTACATTATATTGCTATTAGTTGCCAGTCTCTGTAATTAGACACGATTTTAAGTATACTTTTTATACTTGATCATAATTTACTTTTAAAGTGAGATGTTGACTACTTGAAACAGCTTTTCACAGCGTTGGAGGTTCCTGGCAACGTGTTAGTCTGGGACCCTGCCCAACTTTACTCGGTAATCGTATGTACCCGAAATAAATTTTGGATGGTAATTCCTAACAAAGATATATTTACAGTTTTGTTGGTAGCAGTGGTTATTATCGTTGATTTCGGATCGTAAGGACTGGTTTTCAATCCCTCTCGACGTCTAACTTTTTTTTCAATCCCACGCGGCATCTAAATATTTTTTATTTATTAGATCGTGTTAACACAATAAAGCCAATTATTTATGTTTATAATACATATTGCCTTCTGTTAATAAACCTGTCAGCGATAGCATCCCCACGTCAAAGTTCAACGAATCTTGCCAAACTTGCACAGCGTTTATATAACCACAACATCTCGGACAAGGTTCTTGAACCAGCGTGGTTGAACCACAAATGTTCCCTGCCACTGGGCTCACAAGCACATTTATAAGGAAACTTTAAAAACACTTTCTGAATGTTCAAGCCATATACGGTAGACATTTTACATGAAACAAACAGAAGCATTGCTACTATGGGGGTCTTCTGAAAGGGTTGTAGATGTTGGGTTTGGGCATTTCACCTGAAGATATCCTATGTGTTATCTTTAGTGAAGTCAAATACGACTTCATTGAACTTGATGATGAGGATTAAATACTTATTGAAATAGCCCTAGTCAAGACGTTTGGCATACAGAGACAAGAGATTCAGAGGGTGAGTCTGATCTGCCTGCAGAAAAGACAAGATAAAGAAATGCATGGATTTGCTTATTATGATGATATGATAATAGATGATATAATAATAGAGAAGACTATAGTGGACGTTGTACTTACGGAAACACTATTCGGTACTTGCAGGGTATGTTTAAATTTTTTTGAGATCTGGGGAACAGTGGAAATCCTTTTAGAGATCTGGGTAACATGGACAAAATATTTTTGGGGAACTTTGGCAAATGCTTTTGGAGATCTGGGGAACAATATGCATTACTTTAAGAAATCCAGGGAACTGGGACTACCCCTGGGAGGGCCTTATTATTGAATTTATTAAACGAGTTGGCAAAATAAATATTATGCGAGGCTCTCCCGAGTTTAATGAATTCAATAATAAATGAGCGCGAATGTAAGATTCGTGTTATCACATGACTCAGGAAAAAAAACATTTACTATTTATTTAACAGATCACCTCAATAAGAAAAGAGAAAAAATCGGGCATATTTGATTCCGTGAGTCATCATATGACGTAACGTCTCATATAACTTAATTTAACCATGACGTCATTGATATATTCGGGTAAGTCGGAAAGTACTTCGGCAATTTACATAATTATGAAAGCCGAGTTATATAGAAAACACGATGAATTGAAAGTGATATTATACTAGGTTAATATTAAATATATGTCATGGATATATTACACTCCTGTACCGTAAATTATGTGATAAACTTTAGAAAATGATCCTTTGAAAGAACAAAACGCAACTAAAGCAAAGAATAAAATACATTCGGTTGTAATGGGTTATGAACTATGATGCAACCCTCGCATTGCCTAATACCAGCTTAATCGATATTTTATTTTCGAATAAGAACACTGATTGATATCAATGTTTCCAACGAAAATACTTATTACAGCCCACCCTCAAACTTCTCATTTCCTTAATCCTTATCGAACTCTAAATAACACTGTATATGACAATGATGTTCCGAATGTCCTTATATTTCATATAGAATGACATAGGTGCACCTATTCAGCACTTTAAGTTCACCACTTTTACTTATTGCTTGTATTCGTTAATATGGCGGGCAAGGACAGGTTTCCTCTAATGATGAGTTTATTCGCTATTATTTGTGGGTTAACATGTGTGTGTGTGTGTGTGTGTGTGTGTGTGTGTGTGTGTGTGTGTGTGGGAAATGGAGTTACGATCGACGACGAAAGATTTGAAGACTACATTGAATCCAATGTGTTAAAAATGGTGGCGAAATTTCAAAAGGAGCCTCGAATGGATAATGAAGCATTACAAGTTAAGTTGAGACATCTGACAGATAAATTAGAAATAAAAGATAAAATAATTACTGAATTGGAGTCTAAAGAGATGAAACAAGCTTCGACTATAAGGAAAATGAAGAACCATAGCAATAGGCTTCAGATTCTTGTTAGTCATGCACGACCGAATTTAAATTCTCAATTGATGGGAACGGATTCTATCAATAGCATAACCACGTCTACTTTGAGTTAAAAAACGTCTAGAAAAAAAATACTTTCCTAAACATCCAACGAGATCGCCAATGCTCAACACTCATGAGCCGCCTCAAGAAATGGAAGTTAAATCAAAGAGGTCGATCGTTGAAAAGGCAACAGAAAACATTGCATTCTCGGCGTATCTGAGTCATACAATCGAACACATGGCTCCAGGGCATACAATAAAAATGGACAAAACAACAACCTTAAGTGATGGCAATGCTTACAATATACAAACAGGTGTGTTCACAGTACCGATGTCAGGTGTTTACTTGTTCACCTTCACCGTCAATGGCTTTGGCAGGAAGATCGATGTTCACCTCATGCTTGACAACGTGAGCCAGACTGCAACTGTGTCTATACCTGCTTCGTCGGATTTGATTGCCAGAAAATGTGTAATGATTAGGGCTACCACCGAACAGTCTGTCTGGCTTGAGGCATACTATGATGATGATAGGAAAATTGTGTCATACGAATGAGCAAGAATAACGACATTTTCCGGATTGCTTCTGTACTGATCTTGGTGTCGAGGCATCTTACATGGCAATGGTTGGAATTAATGTAAGAAACATCAATACAGATTCTTATTTCTTACTTTTATTCTTGTGGAATATGTATACTTTCATACAATTTCTGTAAAATAACTTCGAACTGGATATATCATTATTTTCTTAAAGTGCCTGTTTTGAAAAAATGCTTTAATTCCAGTTACAATTTTGAAATTTGTAACAGAGTCAAACTTTATTTGTTGAATCATAAAACAAAACAAAAGGTTGTTCATAAATGTTAAAACTTGCAGGTTAGTTTCCCGTGAATTTTATATTAATCGGACACTCATAAATTATTATATTCAACAAAACTGAAAGTCATTTAATAAAAAAATAACTTTATAAATGTAGTTTTATATATCTTACGAATGCAGGTTCCTCTGCTGTTGACTGGCCTGAGGTGCCGTTTTAAGATCACTTACCTCTTTCAGCTTATGCCGTAGGTTCGAGTCCCACTCGCTCCAAAAACTGTATGTAAGAAAGTGTGCCAGTTACTAGGACGATGGTTCTACTCAAATTCATTCTAATAAGGTGCTACCAATGTCCGTCCGTCGTACCGTTCGCCTATCCGTCTGTCCGTCCGTTCTTCCATACGTCACGATTTTTAGGTCAATGTCACTGTTACTGAAAATAAAAAATCGCTGTCAACGCTTACCGGCATTGTTTTCCATCCGATGCAAGATAGTTAGATGTTCAGAACAGTGTTACTTCGGATACGTTTGTGTTATACGATTCTCGAGTCAAGGTCAATGTCATAAAGGGTTGTGGTTATAAATAACCCTTAGTGTAACAAACGTATGCCTATCCCCGGAATAAGATTTTCTTCACCAAATCACATCTACATAAACTTAGTTTTGTTACACGAAGAGTGTCGGTCATCAATAACCCTTAGAGTAACAAAATGTATTACATAAAAACATGCTTTTCTCATTAAATCACATCCATATAAAACTTATTTTGTTACACTAAATGTTGCGGTTTTCAGCTAATTACTTGTGTAATAAAAGAAAAAAATCCACATAAAAGTTGTTTTAACGTGTTTAGAAACAGTCACCTATTTTTTCAACTGTTTTTCAACGTACAAAAAAAATACTTACGCTAAACCCTAGACACTTAACTACCCAGTCGTGTGTTGAAAAACTAATTATTACACTAAGTGTACCTGTTTTATAATCTAATGTAAATACATGTACCAAACATACGCTTAGTGTAACACTTGTAACCTTTGTTACACTAAGGGTTTTTGTTATACTAAGGGCTGCCACAGACCATACTTGTATAACGGTTACAATTGTTTGTATTAACCCATTACTCCATAGATACGCGTTTTACCGCACCAATCACAGAATGCCTTTGAAAACAGTGCAGGAAGAGTTCAGATTGCTCGTTACGAGCAATCTGAACACTTCCTGCACTGTTTTCCACTTTGTCAGTTAATATAAACATAATTTACCCAATAATTCAAAAGACTTCTATATTAGGTGTCCAAAGGCGTCTATATGAAAGAAAGAGTTAACAGAAACATGTAATGTGTTCTGTTATACACTGTACATTTCTTACTTGTAGTGGGTGGGCGGAATCTAAGTTAGAAGAACTTGTGGCCCAACCGATTAGTAATAAGCTTTCACACTGTAGTAAAACCTTTGTTTCTTTAAAACAGGTTTTTTGCAATAAATCTTATCATCTTTTTATTTGAAAAATATGAACTTCATTTTATTACAGTAGTTAAAACTATAAAATTCAGGAGTAGTCTCATTGGCTTTAAGTAATAAACCTCTTTGTTCATTAACATATAAATTACAGTTTAACATAACATAAAACTCGTTTTCAACAAATTCACTACAATATAGACATAAGCTGTAATTTTCCGGATTTTTTTTCATACAACGAAAATTGCGAACGCTAATCTATGTTCCTGAGGTAAAATCAATTTACAATATTGTCTTTGTTATATTCAGACTTATTGCCTGTACGCTCTTAACCTATTTCGTCCAAGACCACTGACACCTGTGATTCAATAAAAGGAACTCCACTCAGAAATAAACATAGTCATCATCAATTCAAAAACAGTGTCAACAATGTGAGGTTTACTTACAGTCGTGTAATAGATTTCAAATAAAGGTGGCACTTTCAATTTATTAAAGTTACATTTAACGGCAAAGAACCAATTCTTTCACCAAACATGAAATTTACTATATGTCTTTATAAATATTCGTAAATTAAGCCGAGTGATATTCGTATGGACCTTGAGATTCCAAGTCGTAGGTTCAAGTCCTGCTCTGTAGCTTAACGGGGCGGAAGTCAAATGGATATAGTGTTGGCCGCTCACGCCAGACTATTTTGGGTTCGATCCCAAGCTCGACCCGATGCCTCACATAAAACAACACGCAGTACTGGTTCTACCCAGATGGCGGTCTCGAAAGCGATTCACATAAGCTCTGAGCTTTTATCGCAATCGAGCTAAAATAATTAAGTATAAACTTAGTCCTGTTCGCTCCAATAACTTTATGTGAGATTCCACCCGAGGTCTCCCTCGATCAATAAAACTGGATTTTGAAGTAGTGTTTTACCATAAAAATGGTCATTATATATTTGGAAAATTGTCACATACTACATTATTTGTAAAACAGTTCAACAGAGAAAATTTACTTTGGAAACTACCATAAACAGAAAAGTCTTAAAATCCTGCTAAAATGGGAAGCAATGTTGCAATGATAAAATGCACATAAATACCATTTAAAGGTATAATAGACACAGACAAACAGACACCAAAGAACGGGCATTCCAATATATATATATTAAGATGATTAGCCCTACAAATTTACCCATAAATTGCCACATAAAGGACTCACGCAACTATTAAAAAAATAAATTTCCCATAGGGCTCCATTGTAATCCACAGCATGTTTCTGTTCTCAAGTTCCTCATTGGTCCAAAATCTGCACTTAAAGATAGGGAGGCACACCTTGACCATTTTGAAATGTTTAATTTCGGGGTTATGTGAAACTTATCAAAGTTGAGAATAATAATATATGAACAATTTTATTATTCGACCACCAAGCAAAATAGCCTGATATGATAAGGCGTGGATGGACAGCTTTTTTTATTATTTGGATATCTGATCTGCTATGTCTCGGGAGACGCAAAAATAAAAAAAAAAGTCAAAAGGCTCCTAGAGACGTGCAATATGTCGCACTACAAGCGAAATAGCTAGACATCTTATATCGGGCCGCCATTTACAGCCTTTACATTCTTAGATATTTTCAGTGGTAACTTTTTAAATAGCAGCTTTTCCAACCACTTTAACGGATTATAAGTACGAGGTGCGGATGGAAACTTCTGTACCGATGGATAACTGCCAAAACAGATGACTCGAATACGGAGTTTTCATTCCGCACTGAAAATCCCATGAAACATGTTCGGTTTATTCTTTTTAGTAGCGCAAGGATGCAATAAGATTTATGAATGAATACGTCATAGCGCGCGAGGAATTTGTCATAGCGTAAGGATTTTATGAATGGCGGTTGTTCTACTCTGATAGTTTTATATTTTCTTTGGCCAGTAAACATGGATGCTATATATTTTTTAAATATTTCATTCTCAACCAAATAATGCCTATGAATGATGATGCAAATATTTTAACATACTTATCAATAGTGAGATAGTAAAAAAAGCTACTGTTGG